>JADDOH010009988.1:0-63499 GCA_016648135.1 Agrypnia vestita | reverse complement strand
AGGAGGCAGTTGCCATTGAATAATTACATGTTATGTAATAAGGGTGGTATCTCGTATTGTATTCTCTTCAATGATTTGTACTTATGGGATTTATATAAATTTACATATTACCATATCGATGCAGAAATCAAAATGAACATCATAGTAAGCACAGCGATACTTCTACATCTAGGGCAGTTGGAGGAAATGAGAACCATGAGGATTGTCAGTCGTAGGTATATTTAATTTGATTCGTATTGTAAGAATGGGCGCAGCGAATTTTCACTCTGGTCCACGGATTTCAACCAGACCCTATGCCGTCGTTGACGTTCAGCTGCTCAATTCGGAAATCCTCGGATAATTATAAATTAAGATGAATTACAGAAGTCTCATAGAGACGAAGCCATTTGTTTGGAAGTCTTTATAGGGTGGTCCAGGGCTTATGACCTCCATGAGTTGGCTTAAGTGATCACTTTACACAACGCAAAGTTTAATATTTCCACCGTAAGAATATCCACAAATTATCAAATTTTTGAATGTTGTATAAACTCCTATATTCCATTATAAATCTGTTTAATTCATATATTTTAATGAACGGAATTGAATGGTATTAGTGAACCTTGCATAGCATAAAGTGTAAAATGATCAGGTTGTAAGTCCATGGCCACTCTACAAAGACTCTCATACACATCTTCAATTCAATTCAATTCAATTTATTCAATTTATTTATTTTTAATATAACATTTACATAACAAACATATGCTTAATTCGTAAATATTATTACCACGTGAGATAATATTAGGTCCTTACATATGAAATTGGTGTTTTGCCGTACTGGCAAATTTGATCTCAAATATCTTCTCTTTGGTTAGGAATTCCAAATCCAAATTTATACAGCTATTTACTCATGTATTTGTGTTTTGAAAATTATAATTCATTTATTTTTTCCTCAACTGTTTTTTTCTTTGCGTCACTCAGTTTACAAAATGAAAAACTTGAAATATCGCGTTATTTACGAGTACGAGTTCCACCGTGGCACCAGTGCTGCAAAAACGGCTCGAAGGATTAATGATGTGTATGGCGACGGTGCCGCAAAAGAAAACACAGTGCGTTTTTGGTTCCAACGTTTTCGTTCTGGAAATTTCGACCTGCAGAACAAGCCCCGTGGCCGGCCGGAGACCAAAGTTGATAATGAAGAATTGAAGGCTATTGTGGAAGCGGATCCATCGCAAACCACATCCGAGTTAGCTGCAGGCTGCGGTGTTAGTGATAAAACTGTTTTAATCCACTTGAAGCAAATTGGTAAGGTGAAAAAGCTTGAAAGGTGGGTACCTCACGAATTGAGTGAAGCAAATCAACAAACGCGCTGACTGCTGCGTTGCGTTGATTCACCGGCACAATAAGAAGGATTTTAAAATCTTAATTCTGGCCAGACGAGTACGGCAGATGTCTATTGTCAGCAACTGCAAACCATGATGGAAAAGCTAGCTGCTAAACAAACGAGGCTGGTTAATCGCTCTAGGCCACTGCTGCTTCATGATAACGCTAGACCACACACTGCACAACAGACGGCTACCAAATTAGAGGAGCTTCAATTGGAATGTCTAAGACATCCACCGTACTCTCCGGACCTTGCCCCAACAGATTACCATTTTTTTCGAAATTTGGATAACTTCTTGCAAAGGAAAAAATTCAACTCCGATGGGGCAGTCCAAACCGCCTTCAAAGATTTTATTGATTCCCGTCCGAATGGTTTTTTTAGTAAAGGGATCTATGAACTACCTATGAGATGGCAAAAGTGCATAGATAGCAATGGTACATACTTTGATTAAATAAATATATTATAATAAAAAAAAATCGGCTTTATGTTCCTCCCATACTAAACGCCAATTTCATATGTAAGGACCTAATATACTTAAACAAAATCAAACCTATATAAATTCATTCATATCAAAGGTGTAGGAGAATCCTGCTTCGGAAAACCCCTTCAGACACATGGAATATATCAATACCCAAAGCGATTTTGTTCACCATAGCTGTAGCTCTTCCAACAGGCATAACCATCGGCAGTATATCGTCCTGTATATTGGAATGTGAAACAATCTATTCTGATAATGTCTAAGGTAATTATAAGGAACATACAAACCAATGCTCTGCATAATTTCATTATTAACAATCATACCGCGCAACAATCGATAAAAATGTGTAATCAAATACACATTCCTCCTAGTCTCTAGACTATTGTAGCCAAGCATACCCTGGAGAAACTCGGTTGGGTAAAGCCAATCTTCCATATGGATAGCTTCGTCTCCATGAAACTTCTAAATTGATAAAAAACATTTTTTATACAGGCACAAAATTCGTCACTAACAATCTATTGATTACTTGTTTGTAGTTTAATTACGTCTAGACCAAATTAAACACTTCAAACATTATTATATATAACTAAATTACCTCAAAATGTTATTTTTATTAAGTAAAATAATGGACCTTTCAAGATGTGTTTGTCCTACAAAGGTTCTAATTGCTACAGATACTGTTTCGGACTTTAATTGCTGTGTCATTACAATCTGTCGGCCGGCTCCCTTTTGTTTATCTGCCTCGTCTCATAATCGGAAAAGGGTACAGAAATGATAAAGTATTTTCACAATGACTTGATAAATGTGAAAATAACAATATTAACAAACTTACCGTCTTCAATAGCAGGTTTATCAACAAAATGTGTAGCGTATGTGGATATCTAGGTGTTAGGTAGGTAATTAGCCCACGCCACCTGCCCACTTACTTATTCCATCCTTGGCCTTTCGATCGTCTAGAAGCTTTTTAATTTTTTTTTTATTCAGCTCAGCACAAAAACAGGTATAACATGCCCATAAATAATTGTTTGCATACTGTCATGTAAATTTTGTCAAAAAATATTTCTTTACATCAACAATTATATTTTATTCTATACGCAGTTGGTATATGCATTGTCTGCGCGCCTAGTATTGAAACAGTTTCAAACGAAGCCGCGCACATACATATACCATCAAGCACAATAATTTCGTTGTCTATTCTTCTGTCCACATAACTTCATGTAACGTCCGTAATTTCGCTCGAATTCGCGGCAAAAAAACGGCCTGAGATGGAGCATAAACCGCGCGCCACCAAACCCGAACCAGCCGATTAACGCATGTTGCTACTGCCGCCTCTCCGTGGGCCATCGAAAATATACTAAACAATATACTAAGGCTTAGCAAAGACATAAACCAATTCATGTTCCGCCCAGCACAATCGCTCGGGTTGAAAATAGTACAATTATTGCCGGCGTGCGAAAGATAAAAATAATATTTAAATATTTTGAATATATTATTATTACTTTTTCATGGATGTCGGCCATAAATAATTAAATACTTTTTCTTTAGGGACAAGTAAAAGAACCATTATTTTTGACGGCTTGCAGCTAGTACATACATAATATTAATACGTATTAAATAATATCTAAATGTATTTTTAAATATTCCGTACACCTCATTTCATAAAAAAAACTAACCCATAAAAACCAAGTTTTTATTATACTCCCTTTCTCATTGAATCAGGTTTCGTGCCTACTGCACGCGCCGGGGTCATTACTCGTTTGTATTGATTCCAGTTTGAAAAAAACAATAAAATTTCGAAAAATCCAAAATTATACTATAATAATTTTTAAAAAATCAACGCAAATTGGTAAGATCATTTTTATCGTCGCCACGAGTCTGCATGCAAAGTTTCAGCTCGATTGGATCACGGGAAAGGGGTTAAAAATCGATCCAAAGTTTTCCGGCAGACAACAAACCGCAGAGGCTACGAGTTAAAAAACATACCGCCAAAAATATGCTATAAATATATACTAGGGCTTATTAGCAAGGACGCGAACGAATATTCCATCATTTTTGACGGGTCGCAGCTAGTACTGTAATAAGACTAATCAACTGTAATCATGACTGTTGCATCAATGATATTGTTAATTGCAATAAAATGTTATTTTAGAATTTTAATTTACAGTCTTAAAAGAAATCTGAATTTTTTTGCAAAAGAATCATGATATTGAAGAGTAGTATACGATATTCGTATGGAAAAAAAAAATAATGAAAGGCACAGAGCAATGTGGCGATTCTCATGAGAATTTAATTTTATAAGTGTAATTTCACATGTAACCTAAAGTAATCCACCAAAAATTGATTGTAATATTACTTTGACTTTTATTATTTGCGTATAAAATGTCTTAACTTTCTGGATAATGTTCGCATCTCGATAAGTCCGTTTGAATTCGATATTCAACTTTATTTTGATTGAAGTGCTTAGCGAAATTTGATAATTTCATTAGGTATTTATCGCATTCGGGAGAAAGTTATTGTTGTTTAAAGTTTCAAATCGTTGTTTTCACCGAAATTTAATAAAGACACTTGTACAAGACGCGAAATGAGCAAAACAAAATGATTATCCAACCGGCGACTGTCAAAATGTTTGTTCCCTCGACGCCGAGATCCCTCAGCGCTGGACGTCGCGGCGCCATCGGGCTGGTAGTATTTTTAATATTCAAATTATTTTTCATCACAATAAACACGCCTGGAGTTTCGTCTTTAAAAATACACGATTGTGATCTATTTTTGATCGTGTGTGGTGTTTATATGAGATGCCACGCAATGTTATTCGATGTTATTTCCGCCTCGAAAATTTAAGAAAAATCCGACAGCCGTAGGGAAATTCCAACATTAAAGGGTGAAAAACGATTACTAGGCCGGTGTTTGCAAATGCTTTGGATATATGGCTAATGTATAGAAAGAATAAGCACGCCTTAAACGTTTTTAAACGGAAAGTTTTATGTATAAGTGTATACGTGGGGTATAAAAGCAAAGACAATAATATCCAAAAAAAAAATTGATGCCTTCATCGAGGATTACTAATTTATCACGTACTGAATTAGAGATTTTATAGAAAAGTATGGATACATTAAAACAAAAATTCAGTACATATTAAATAAGTAAGGAGTTGCTTGTTGGTGGTTCGAGACCCATTTTATGACAGCAAAAAGTTAGTTATATTTTCATAGCACAGGCGCTTAGCTTAGTTTGAAAATAGTAAGAAGATTGATGTGATAAGTATTCCGTGTTCACATCTCTATTTCAAAAAAATAATAATCATCGTTGACGGCATTCGAAATTTTTTATTTTTTTTTGGAAATTTCTGCCTTTGCTTTTATACCACTTATACCACTTAACATGAGAATAAATAAGTAGGTAGCTACTTAATTATTATTCATTTTCCATATATAACTATTTAAATATTTTGTTTGTCTATACTTCGATTTTTAAATTTAATTTTTTTTAATATACAATAATTATATCCTGACGAAAGGGCCGTAGGCCTTGAAACATTTTGATATTTTCAATATAAAAAAAGTGGTGAAAGCTAATTTTTTTTATTAATTACATTAAAACTATCGCAAATAAAAAAAGAAGCATGTAAGGACCAGTTTGACAACCTTTTTAAATGTGTAAAATATTACTGATACAAAAACATCTTCATTATAAACTGGCACTGAAAAAATACCCAAAGGACAGTTTAAAAAAATATAAAGCACAGATATACGATGCGACACATAAACAATAAAAAGTAATAAATATGAAAAACAAACCGTTCTTATGCCGACCGGACCTAACAGTTTATAATTTCTCAATTATTAAACAAACTAAAAAATGAAACGGGACAAAAAATATTAAAGAATGTTATTTTAAGATTCATTTTTCTTCATCATGATCATAATTTTCAACCCTTATCCTAGTAGGGTCGGAAGACCAAAGACTCGACAAAATGCTTCCATGCTCCCCTGTCTTTCGCTGCTTCCGCATGAGTTAACCGATCCAGACCCATTCTGTTTTTTTATTTTATTTTTTATTTTTATAATTTTTTATAAGCATGTATTATAAGGTACATATTAAACTATTCTTTTTCTAGAAAAATTACAAAAAAATGTTCGCGTTATATACATTCTCGTAGAGTCTCTCCGTTGCAAGTGAGATGGAATTTTCCCCGGTGCATTCTTGTCCAAGACAGATAAGAAAGTTATGAACTTATTTAGAAATTTAATATCAGAAATTTTTGGTATAAAATAAATGATATTAATTAAGTTATATCGCCAGTTTCTAGATATAAAAACTATATAAACTTCAAGGGAATTGACTACGTAACCACAGATAACACTGTAGCGCGTATCCAACAGATACCTTCATAAATATAACGTAATTTTGTGATATTTCTGGCAAATATAGCCTTAACTCCGCAAAAATTGTCGGTAAACCCTAAAAAAACACAAGAAATTATTACAGTCGTGAACACGGAATGTGTAAGTCTGCTTGCTAAAAGGGAAAAAAAACGGATAAATATGTAGTGCCTGTCTAAGAATAAAAATGTATGCTTTCATAAAACGAACATGGCAGACGTCATTTTGTTTATATTTTCATTTCATTTACATTATTTATTTCGAATTCAGACCAATATCCAAATTACAAGTCTCCTCGACCCGCTCTAGCAACATGAATATATTTTATGGTAATGCAATCATGTAAGAAATGACACATATCCTGCACAGCGATTAAGCGTATGCATTGCAAGTGGCGAACAAGCAAACAAAATAAAATTGGTGACATTTTTAACACAGAATAACGTTAATATCGAAAGTTTTGTGGTTGTTACGCCTAAGAGAACTACCATAAATCAACGCTTATGAATTATAGACGTCTGATAGAGACGAAACTATTTTTATATGGGAAAGTAGGTATGTAAATCATTTTGAGTGTTCAAAGGGCTTACGTCCTATCACACGGCTGGCTAAAGTGATCACTTTACACAATTTAACGTTCACCAATTCCACCCATGATAGACTACTACATCTATCAAATTTTCGGAAGTTGTTTATATATTTAATTCGCACACCTTGTTTCGTATATGAATTTTATTTTTACTAACCTGAACGTTACATTGTGTAAAGTGATCACTTGAGCCAGCCGTTCGATAGGTTGTAAGCTCTTTGAACACCCATGAAGATTTTCTTACCTACTTTCCCATATAAAAAATAGTTTCTTATTTATGAGACATGTATAATCTAAATCTATCTTTATTAATGATGTCACTGGGGATAAAATCCAGTATTGTGTTCTTGAAAATTTTTAACATACTCAAAATATTCTGAAGAATTATTATAAAAAAAGACTTGACATTATGTGTGCTGTTAAGAAAATTGATGCTGTGTAGGAGTAAGTTTTAAAATATTGCCATCATAATTAAGAAAAATATATAAAACCGATATTATGAGATTGTATTTTAAAAATATCACCAGAATAGTTGTAAGTAATGACTCGATTGCAGTCTGATGGCAGATTATTTATTCTAAAATAAAAAATATAAAAAAATAGATTTAATATAAATGGAGCGTGAAAATTTAATTACCGGAATACACCATTAAAAATGTAGGTAAAAATTTTAAAGAAAACATGGCGAAATTGGATTATTGTAGTTCCCTCTATCGGAGATGTTCTAAGTGGTAATTTTTTTTTTCGATTAATCTTTTTATGTGATTCTATTATTTTTACTTTAATTGCTACAATAGGCCATGTAACTCAATTATTACACATCACAAAAACACGCAGGTTTAATAAAGTCAAATAGATTTATTGCAACATCACCGAAAATTAAAGCTGGGACCCCCGACATGAGAAGCCAGCATCACAGCCACTGGACCACAAGGGACCACTGAACAATTCATTAATCTATTTTGATATTTTTTAAATTATAATTCTACTCGTATTTTACACGACATTGGAAAAGGGGGTCGTAAAAAATTCGCGGAGCTCCGATTAATTAATATTTTAAAAGGCATAATGTTATTGTTAGGGGAGTTTTTAAAACGAGGCAGTTAAAGCGGAAAATAGAGCGGAAGGAGAGTGGGAGGGAAGAATCGGGGATGGGGTTGTTCAAATTAATTATGAAACTTTCTGCCAAAGACGGAAAAAGGTGGAAACAATTACTTCATCCGTGACAAAAACTTAGCGCTACTCTAATATAATGAATAGTGACATATTTTAGCTGACGTCAACGCGTTTAAAATGTATAATTATATTACTCTACAGACGTTGGTATAACCTGACGCCGTACGGCGTCACGTGAAAGGACGGCAGCTTCCTTTTGCACGTGCAACGTGACGGACTTACATTAATACATTAAATGTTTCAGTTCTTCATTGAAAAAAATGTTTTTTTCCAGTACGATGGAGTTTTATTTGTTAGTAATCACTTTAGTTTCGAAAGATCAGTACCTTTCGATAAAAAGTTCGGTACCGCCATGTTAGTCCCATGTTTGTAACTGCGTCAAAAATATTATTTTATTATTATTATTATTGATAATGGGCAGGCAGCTTAAGCTGATAGGCCCATATCATTGTCTCTCATTTGAATATCCAGCCTATTCTTAAATTGGTTGACACTGGCAGCCCTCAGGCAAACTGTTCCACATATTGACCACTCTATTGCTTAATGCGTGCTTTCTTGGGTTACACGAGAACCGAGACTTGTTCAACTTCAGGTGATGTCCTCGAAGGCCCACATTAGTGTTTAATGCAAACATATCATATTAGGAATATTGTAGTAGCCCGATAGAATCTTGAATGTCTCGATGAGGTCACCTTTGGCTCGTCGCTCCTGAATATGGGTTCGGTACCGCCATGTTTGTAACTACGTTAAAAAATATGGGTTCGTTACCGCTATGATAGACCCATGTTTGTAACTGCGTTAAAAAATATGGGTTCGTTATCGCTATGTTAGACCCATGCTTGTAACTGCGTTAAAAAATATAAGTTCGTTTTGGAATAAAGCCTGTTATCTATTTATATTATTGATGGATTTAGCATTAATGTTGTAAAGATGATGATTATTAAAAAGGATGGAAAGTATAAACTATATTAACTCTATTTGTTTTGAACCATATTTTACTACTCGAGATTTGAGTGTGTTGTTGAATCTACAGTTGAATTGCTGAACTAATTTTATTCAAACTTAGAAAATAAATTACATACGTAAGATGCAAATAAATTACTGACAAAAGGAGCCAGAGACAGTGACGTAATGGTGGTGGTAACGGGAATATTGAGAGCAGAGGAGAAGAATTGGTGGATGAAATATTTTTAAGCAAGTTACTTTCCATTATTTTCTTAGACCAAATTTATATTCACAAAATACATCATTTTTTTCTGTATTTGAATGTAATCAGTTTAATACTTCACCTGCCAATGAGAGATTCTGACACTCTCGAAACTCGAGTATTAAAATATAATTAAACATGTGTAGAGATAACAAAGTTTATATTTACCATCCATTTTAATGGTCATAATACACCATCAAACATATTAGTCCTTTAATTCCAGGCAACAAGTAGAATTCATGCAATATTTGCAGAACCGTACATATAATAAAGAGTTAGGATGAATTATTCTAATTATATTAAATTTTTGCAACCATTACAAACAACAAATTTATTTACAACAACTGCAGAAGTAATATGTCACAAAATACACTTTTTATTTTTGATAAATTAGAAACAGTTGAAAAGTAGAAAATAAAAATTTATGTATCGTAATAAATTAAAAGCATAAACAATTATCGCACTAGTATATAGTGCGTGTATTCCAAGGTCACCGGAATCAATCACGTGACACGCGACAGTCCTCGGTATAAGCGAATATTGCAGATTTTGCTTATGATAAACACATTTTTATTCAACTGGTCTCATTTATAATTTTACAATTTTCATGAATATTTATCGTCTTTGCAAAATGAAAGTAAAGTTTAAAAAATTGAAAGCCAAAATATTTTTAACAAACTAAATAAAATATTTTATATCTCCTCTATATACGTACAAAATATTAATGAACACATGATATGGAGTCTGGAAGCATCTTTGAATATTTCATAAGACGTTCACATTCCGGGAGTTCTAAATTTGCCTCATGTATCTATCCACGGGAGAGAAGGTTCCTCTGTTCCAGGGTCGTGAACCACATGTTGTCCCGACGTTCCAGGAAATTCTGGAGCGGCATACTTAATTAGGGCAAACGTTCCAGATAATCAAGCGGAACTAATTGAATTACACGATCGATTTTCCAGCTTCAAGGTCGTAATGAAAAGCGACGTAAAATTGATATAAAGGAATCGGCCGACCTACAAAACAAAGTAAATAAATATAAAAATGAATACAAAGAAAATTCAAGCCATGGAAATTAGCTTTGCACGCTAGTGAAGCATTATGGTGAATGGTGTGACCTTAGAACTGAAAGAACTGACGTGTTCACATTCATGCTTTGGTACGACCATCGAATTATTTTCTTGATAAACACATCTCCGACGAGTCAATTTCCAAAACGATAAATTAAAGAGATTTTTCTTTTTCTTCTACAACTTTTTTCTCTCCACCTGAGATTTAAATCAATAATCGTTGTGTATATTTTATTGTCACAAGATTACAATATCATAAAGTTATCTGAACAATCTAGAAGATTTTACTTTCATCTGGAAATCGATAGAACACGCGAGTATATACGGAAAATTCGAATAATCAAGGATCTTATATAAGTTGCGACGCCATTACATATGAGGTTAGTTTAAGTAAGACATTTGCAAAACCGTACCTAAGTGTGGAATATTCAAGTGGCGAATCAGTCCGAATTACAGGATAGTGTTCTAGTTAATTTAGTATCCAGCTACTCGATTAATTTTAAATGTTTCATTTGGTACACACCGCGTCAAATCCGTGACGATGTATTACAAATAATTCAAAAATAAATGTTGACTTTTTTAGAACAATTTTAAACGGAAAATTTTAGTAAAAATGTTACTAGGAAAGAGAAAGACAACCTGGTAATAGTGGAGACAAGCAATTCGCGCTACAGAAGCAGATGAAAGAACAAATATGTTCAGTCATGAATGCCTCGACTAAAAATGAATAAAAAAAGAATACGTTTTCAAAATTGAAACATAAAGTAAAATCCAAATCTTATATGCTGGGGAAAATACATATACATTAATATTATTATATTTAATAATATTACCTAACGTTTAGTTTATCCAAACCGTACAAAACGATATAACACGGAATGTTAATTTAAGGAAAATATAACTGTCTGATGGCAGTAAAGTTATACAATTCAGTTATAAAATTCTCATATTGTTTGAAGATAAAATAACAGGACATATTTTTCTGCCTACGCATGTGACACAGGCGTTATGTTATTGTTAACGTCTGTGTTCCCGGGATATTTTCATCCCGGGACGCATATTTTTATCAGAACCACCAAAGGTTAACTGTACAAATCTCAGACATTGTATAACAAATAGTAAATAAATTAATTAATTTAAAAAAACTACCGCAAATGAAATATTGGTCAAAAAGCATTTATTTTGGCATTTTTTAGAGTTGCGATAAAAAAAACTTCTTAATTATTAACTGAGAATGGTAACTATTTTTTCATTTATTATTACAAAGTATGTTGCGCTACCACGTAGTTAATTAAAATGATACTTAATTAAGCTTACATAAGAAGATTTAATTTTATGAGATAGTTTTTTACGAAAAATATATACCTATATGCATATTTTTTTACTTATTTGATTAATTTAATTGGTTATAATTATCACAGAATGTGTTTTCATTAAACAAATAAATAATAAAAAGCTATTAAAATATAACTAGCTGTAACCCGTCAAAAATGACGGTATTTTTACATGTCGGAACCCATGTAGGAATAAGTATTTATTTATTTTATTTTAAAAAATTGAAAAAAAAAATTACGTGAAAAAATTTTTTTTTCAATAATTTTTTCCCAAAAAAAATTTGGTAAAATTAAACTATAAATAAGTTACAGATGTTACACGAAGTTACGGGGATCGACAGACAGACAGACAGACGGACGGAGAGACAGGCAACGAAATTATTGTAATTGGAATATGCGGGGTGTAAAATCAAAGCGGCAATATCCAAAAAAATAAATAATATATTTTGAATGTACCTAGTCACCGAGAATAACTAATTTAAAATGTACTGAATTCTAGATTTTATGTGTCTATCCCTTCCAAAATCGTACTTCCAATAAATTTACTATAAGCTACATTTCCTGTAAAATTTGGAATTCAGTGCATTATAAGTTAGTAGTTCTCGACGACTGCATTGAATTTTTTGGATATTGCTGCTTTAACTTAACTCTTTTCTTCGTGCTCAGCTGACTCCATATCTAAGAATTTTGGGTTTGAATTCGGATGATAGCAACATTCCAGAATTATCAATCACCATAATCATAGATGAAAACCTATCCGGCAATCCTGCTAGCGAAAGCAATCCACTCCATCCAACATTAATGTTGAACCCGGTTTCAATTAATTTCTGTGCTATATCAATTATTTGAGTCTCATACGATGTCATAGAATTACAATTTTTCAGGCGGATTACTGAAATTAAATTCCTCAGTAAGCTCGTAAGTTTGTAAGTTTTTCCGATAAATATTTTGATGATGTAATATACTTCACATGGACAAAAAACTAATTTCATAAACAGTTTTGCTTTATTTTTTTTTTTTTTGTAATCTGCATCTTTATTTTCTAACATATGTGTATGAAACAAGATTTCTGAATAAAAAGAATAACTGGACTTTATTAATGGAAAATTTTTAACTTTTAAATTGAATACAATAATAATGTAGATGATCTTTATTACCTAGAACAGCATTTTTAAAATTTTTATTAAAGAATTATTATTAAATATTTTCCCTTAGTTGATTGATTGAGTTTGCCAATGGTGACGTATATGTCTATGAGACCGGGTATTTTCAAAAATTCGAATAACTTTTTCCCCCGTCATTGATTTTTGTCGTGATTTCGAGTAGCTGCCGCATTGCACGTACCCCGCCGTCAGTTCACTCCGCAATGTCGAAGTGGATGCACGTTCTGGAGTTTTGGCGCCAACCCGGTCCGTGAGCCCGGGGTCACCGATTACGTAAGTAAAATAGTCATAGTTGAATTATTGATTATTGGCATTTTGTCAGGGCTATATTTACTTTTTAAGTTTTGTTATTATTTTATAGCATTATCCTATGAAATGTAAGTTTATTGCATGATTTTATCGATATTTCACAAAAATATTCTATATATGTTTCAAATTACAAACATTTTTTCAGCATGTCATACGAAAGTGTCTCGGGTCTTTTTTACATGTTGAGGACAAACCATCAATGTCATCCGATGATGCCAAAACTCAAAAGCACGATAAAATTTAAAGCTACAATGACACCAAGGGCGGCGTCGATGTCGTAGATCGTTTATGTGCAAATTACAATTGTGCTCGAGCAACGAAACGCTGGTCTATGACAGTCTTTTATGCTATGCTCAATGTCAGTACCATAAACAAATACATACAGCTAATAACCAAAAGTAAAAGCTTAAACGTCGTCAATTGATTGAACCTCACATAAGAGAACAACAGATGCAGCTGAACTTGCCACGGTCAATGAGACAAAGACTGTCAGAAATTTTGAAGATAGATGAGGTACCTGGGATGGTTGGTCCATCAAGAAATGGCCGGTGCTATGAGTGTGAATGGAAAAAAAATAGAAAGACCAAATACACTTGTTACAAGTGCAAAAAATATTTGTGTCTTGAACATGTAGTGCCTTCTTGCAGAACCTGTTTGACTAAACAATAGTCATTTTTCAGATCAAATTTTTGTTAATTTTTTGTTGGAAGGATGCCACTTTTTATTTATTTTATGTAATTTCCTAGTATGCAAAATTGAAAATACTGAACTAATTAAAAAAATATTGATTTTTGTGTTTTCTCGTATTTAAAAAAAGTCATGTTTCAAAAATTAGTAAATTTTAATGTTTTAAGTGAAATTGTTTAATAATAATTAAAAATATAATAAACGTGCTGTGATTAATGAAATATTTTTGTTTCATTGTCAAAGAACATATAATTAAAAATAAAAATTAATAAAAAAAAAAATATTTTGAAAAATCTTCCATTGTAAATCCCGGTGCGTGAGATCGGGGTCACCAATGGTGTAAGTCAAATTGACGTCACCAATGGCAGGTTAACCCCATAAATACACAACCAACAATCAAGTCAGGACACACGCGCCGAAGAGGATGGAAAGGCGCTGACCCCAGACATCGCACCACACCGATAGCCGACAGGTCAGCGAAAATAACACAAGCCCTGCAGAGCACAGACACACACACGCACACACACGTAACCTGGAGTATTACACAGAGCCAAAAATGCAGTCCAAGCAGATACTCACACATACAAGGCGTTGGTTGGCCTACATTA
This sequence comes from Agrypnia vestita, assembly GCA_016648135.1. Lineage (NCBI taxonomy): Eukaryota > Metazoa > Arthropoda > Insecta > Trichoptera > Phryganeidae > Agrypnia > Agrypnia vestita. The sequence goes on along the minus strand of JADDOH010009988.1, from coordinate 49,136 downwards.
ACACGAACGGCTCAATTATCTATAAGAGGAGTGAGGTCAACACCAGGCCGTAGACATCAACGGCGCCTTTGTCTCGACAGGATATATAAACCGGGACGCCTCCGGGTTTATATACACTAAAAAATATATAAACTAAAAGCTCCAGTCTGCAACCACCCTCGAGAGCTGCCGAAGGCTCTGCCCGACGTAATACGTAGCGTTACGACATTTTTATTTTGTGTGCTTTCTGTATAAAATTGTAATTGTTTTCATCAATTAACGCTGTATAACACCAAGTGACTTTCCAACAGACGTCTCCGAGAAGGAGTGACCCGATATCAAAAACCAGAATTATTTACACACTCGCAACCAAAACACCCCCAAAGTGGTGGACCCCGACGTGGCAAAACACCCCCAAAAGTTAAATTTAAATTCCCGGGATACTGGCCTCCCGGGATATGTAGATCGGATTTTTTGCACAAAAAATATTTGCGACCTGACAACTCAAATAGAAAATAAATATTTTGACGAACGCAACTTGTCACATGCACAGAAAATATAACGCCAGGAATAAATCCAACTATCGGGTAAAATTTTATTGATGGATTATTCTGCGTTTCATTTATTAGTTTCGACATTGTTTTAATACATAATTGTTCTGACTGATGGATATATTCGACAAAAATAATATTGATTTTAAAAATTCATATTAAAATTACTTTCTACTGGTGGTCAATAAAAAAATATAAGCATACAAGTATAATTGAGTATCTTTAGTGTATTTTTTGGATATATTCTATATCTTCCAGCTATAGGCTCAATTTTAAATTCAATCATTCATTCAATTTTGAATATAAAATATTTTTTTCACTTCGGGTGAAATATCGACAGCGAAGAAGATAAGCGACATCAAATTTTGTTATTTCTTTCACTATTTTAAGTCAAATAAAATAATGAAAACTGCATAAATTTTAACAATTTTTTTTTAAGTTTTGTCATTTCATTTAACTTTCATTAAAACGAATGAATTTTAAATAATCCATGTAAACATCTAACTTTTTACTGAAAATATGTAAGAAATATTTTTTTTAAAAAGCAAACCTTGATGTCGGTTATTTCCGTAATTCTTGAAAATGTCCTTTGTACTAGAAGTACTTAAGTCAGCAAATACAAATGGCAAGAATTGTATAATGGACTGCTAACATTTTGGACATTGTCCCAACATGGAATTGCTTAGTTTTTTAAAGGAAGGATAACTTCATTTTATTAGTAGATGGTAATTAATTTTTTGTAATGCTCGATACGATTCAATAAAATGTTTATTGTAATGTGTACTGTTTTATATTTTCATGATAGTATTTTTTGAAAACATATGTACCGTCAAATTAATTATTTTTCTGATTTTTTTTAAGAAATATTTACCTTATTGTTTCATTTGTATCATGTTATATAGACATAAAGTTGAAAAGTGAGATTTGAATATTTAAAACAAGATATTTCCAAAATACAATTTATCTATCAACACATTTGTAGAATTATGATGGATGTGTGACCAAGGTAGATAGCCCCATGATTCTGTAATATGTTCTAAAGTCCTATCATTCTTGTCGTTATGAACTGATTCATTTATTGGATTTGATGATTTACCATTGTATAAGAATCCGAAGAGAAAAAACGATGCATCAACATTATCATCAATGACAAATTAACGTCTGGCATGAAATTGGCATCCAAACAAGTCGACAACTAATGAGCTTGTGACTTTGATTGTATGGTTTGTATTTGATTGTAATAATGATTCGTAACTGAAGTTTTATGTCCTTGAAACAATAAGGTATCATGTGAGTCGAAATATCGAGTTTTTTTGTTTTCATAATTTTTTCTCTTTAAAACGTTGAAAACATGTTAAATTTCTTCGTACTTTAGATGTAAAATGGTTTTGAAAACAAATGAGTCATATAATTAAAGGTGCCTGAAATCATTCACTTTATTAATCAAAATTATAAAATCCCATTTTGTAGAAATTTCGCCTCAAATCAAAGGATTAATGTTCAAAACTCCAAGCTCAAACTTGTGTCAGAGCATAACTTGTGGAAGGGTTTTGGTGTATAGAATAGGGCTCCTTAGCTACCCTTGGACCCACAATCAAAAGAACGTGGCAGACGTCGAACCAATGAAGAAGACCTTGCTGTTTACAGACCTCTATTTGACTGTTGTAGGCTTAATTTATAATATATATTGATGATGATTGCTCGTCGATTTACGAATAATAGGTTAGCACTAGGGAATGCAATCCCGAGTCGGGATTACATTTTCTAGTGCTAACCTCCATTTTTATATCAGCAATTTTAATAAAAGGTTCATTATTAATCATTGCATTAAAGTTTTTCCAAGCATCAATTTTCATTGTTATGTAAGGTTGATTAAATACAACAAATATTATTCAAAGCTATTTTCATTATACGAATGTGACATGAACATAAGTTTTAAGTACTTACTAAAAGCTCTATAGACATATGCAATTAAACATACAAAACATAAAAAATGCTGATCAATCCCGATAATCTCGTCCCATTTTTCGGTTCGGGATTGATCTCGTAAAATGCCTCGAGATCTCGTGGGATCGGGATTGCATTCCTTAGATTATTTCCCTCATTTAAATGGTTCTATTAATTTTACAATCATGGTCACAATCATCGTAGAAATAGCGATTCAATTTATCACTAATGATGAGCGGACAGATAAGATAGAATAATTGTGACTCACCGAAGGATATGAGTCCGCTGTTGAGCATGCTCAGCTTGATGGTGTTGGGGATGGAGACGAGGCTGGTGGCCCCGCTGAGGTTCTTCTTCTTCTTGGGCTTCTCCAGGTCCGCGTACCTCGTGGTGCTCCTGGACCTGTGCTTGCGCTGGCTGGTGGCCACGGAGGAGGCTCCGAAGGGCGTGCGCCCTCCGCCGCTGCCCACCCCCGTGGTGCCGGTGCGGGTGGACATGTTGGCCCTGGGGCAACTGCAGCAGCAAGAGAGGCAACGACTCCTGCCTTGGACTGGGGGCCTTTTCACCGGATTTTTATGTTTTTTCTCAATTCTGAAGCTCACAACGTACACACTTAATTATATTTATTTATCAACACATTTTGTATTTGGGGATTTTATTAAATCACTATTTTTGCACTGAATATGATTTTATTAACTTTGTTTGAACTGTTTTACTAACTTAACTTGTTTGTGTATATATTTTATTTTTATAAAACTACATAAATCGCATAATTATTATTAAATAGTTTATGCGTCAATCTGAAAAATAAAGAGAAAAACACAGTTTAGACATATTATAGAAAAAATTTTCAACTGATATTTCGAACTATATTGATATTCTTTGGGTAAACAAACTGTAAAAAATATACATAACTACGGCCGGTACCGGCTTCGCACGGGCATTTAACAAAAATTTCAAAAATTATAAATTTTAAAAAACATGGAACTTGGGAATGGTATAATTCAAAAAGTAATCTATAGGTACTGATATAGCCTTGAATACGAAGTGATTTACTTGGATAAGGATTAATACCCAGGTACGAATAATGTAGTTATTGTGACATAACTGTAACAGTTATACATATGGTATCGCCGACTTTTTGTTTATATTGATGTTCTCTATAAAACTGTAGTACATCACTTTGCTCTATTGTCAATAATTTCCACAGCGTACGCGATATAAGTTTTTTTTGTATTTTTTTCACATGTTGGGTTACACTATCTAAGTTTTCATACGGATACCTAACTTTTTTGAAAATATTCCATCGCCTATGTTCATCAGGGATAATGTAGGATTCTAAATGTGAAAAAAAAAAATTATATCGGTCCAGTAGTTTCGGAGCCTATTCCATTCAAACACACAATCAAATCTTTCCTCTTTATAATATTAGTATAGAAAACATAAGTTATTATTTTTTTATTCTTTGTAAACGTTTGTTAGTGAATTACTCCATAAACTTGTTGGTAATGAGAAATTTAAATTATTATATTTAAGATAATCACTCTAAGTTAACTTTTAATTTTGTAGAGTAGGGTAGGATAAAAAAGCTTGCAATTTAAAATTATTGTATTATTTTGATTTATAAAACACCGGTTGCTTAAAATCATTTCTTTAGCGTATGAGCTTTTTTTAAATATAATAAATTTCTATAAATTCTAAAATTATCCACCGTGAAAAGCCCTCGATTGCAAAAAATCAGTTACCAATCATCGATCACATATAAACACATACAATCATATATAAATCTCGAATAACGGATATTGTGTAACTAAAATAAAATAAAAACTGTAACTGTAATTAAAAAAATGGTTTTGGTCATCACTAGTCTTCTTGACATATTTGTTCATTCTGTGTTTTCACTGTGCATATTATCGTCAAAGTGTCTAAGAGCCTTATGATTTACGACCAGAAATGTCCAATAGTTTAGACCCAACAATAGACAAAAAGACAGAGCGTTCGCAGCCACGAACATTAATTTTACATCGTAATTAAGGAAGTATGAATTTCCGATAATTTATTTTGTCGTGTCTCGAATGATTGATTTTTGATAATTAAGCAACAGATGGCGCCTCGTTTTTCCCCTTATTACTTTTCTCGTCATCGCGGAGACTGGAGGGTAGGAGCTCCCGAAAAGGGGGGAATTTATTTATATATTGTCTTCAATAGCGGATAATAAGTTCATAGAAAATTCCTAAGTGATATTGAAGAGAGAAGAAGTACACGAGGACGCGACAGAGACGTAAGCCTTCTTTCAAGTTTGAAACACGTGCCACCAGATCCGTGAAAGACATGGCAGGTATATATGTGCACACGTATGTGTGTCTCCTGAAACCAAAATATTTTTTAAATATTGCAAAGCTTCTAAAGAAAACAAAGAGTTTATTTATAAAGAATTGCAAACCCACGCCACGAAGGTGACAGGCATTGTTTACGGACAGTCATCGCCCAAGAAAAGTCAACGTGCACTGCTCCGGTCTCTGAAAATTTTGAAGGTTAATATAATTTTTTTTAAGCGAGATGTAGAGACTCAAATTCATAAATGTGATTTTCCCTTGTGTTGGGAGGAAAACTTTGTTGGTGTCGGGAATCCAGTTAAACTCGCTGTACAGCTTCAAGATACTTTATTGGTTGTACAATAATTCACGAATTGCAACAGAATTCCATATTCCATTAATATTGCAGCCTAAGTATATAATACTTCGTACTTTATCTTATTTTGTTCTAGCAATGTTCAGATTGCACTATCAACTTTGTTACGTTTGCAAATACACTTGAGCCTCGTATTACACTATTTTATATAACACGGATGAATAAATTGGCATATTTTTTGTACAACACGCTTTTTATAACACGGTTTCAGAAAAATAAATGAATTAAATAATGTTTGATTTGTAAATTGCGTCCATGACAGAACACACCATGAGTCATGATATCACTCAGCATGTTGAGACTTGTCAATTTCGTTTCAATTAATCGAAACATTGAATGAAACTACCACAATTAATGACTCAGAAAGCAGTTGCAGCGAGGTAGTTACATGTTTCACATTAAAAACTATAAATGAGGGCTTGGAATTGGCTATTAAATTAGAAAAAAAAATTATTGAAAGGGATCCTATAATGGAAAGAAGTTCGAAATTCAAGAGGGAATTACAACAGATTTTGGAACCTTATAAGGAAATACGTAATGGTTTATATTCTAAAAGCAGACGACGGCTTATTACCGATTTTTTGAAGGCTAAAACCACAAGAAATTCAGAGCCCTCCTCCGATGATGAAAACTCACAAACGATGTCGAAAAAGTGATAGCAATGATGTATGAATGCTTCATTATATTCATTTATTTATATATGGCTGTTTACATCAATAAACTTAATATGAACATATGAAAAAAGAAGACAAAAGAGAAGACTATACAAAAAAATAATAAGAAAGAAGACTATACAAATATCCATATATAAAATACATGATTACGATTAAAACAAATTATACTATATGTGTTATTATAGTTTTTTTTCAATAAATATGTAAATTTTTATATTTTTTATTAAAAAATAAAGTACGTATTCATATAAACTATTTCGATTTTTTTTTTGGAACGCAAACCCTAATTTTGTATGAAATTCAAACATTGTATAACACGGATTTGTATTACACGAGGTTTTTGTGGAACCATATAATCGTGTTATACGAGGCCCGAGTGTAATCATGTATTTTTACACACGGAGCTCAAAAGGTTAGCCATCACTGAATTACATAGAAACTTCCGATCACCACCAGTGTCTGAAGTCTTGTCTATTGTTGACCTGTGCAAAGTGGAATATTCGAGAGAGATAAAATTATTATATTTTTATTATTATTCATCGTGCTATCGCTTGATGGGACTGGATTAGTTTTTGAATCTCCGGACAGGGTGTAAATTCATCAGATCGATACTAACCCCTCAATTGTTCGTTCATGCAAAGCCTTAAAAATTCGCAAAAGAAATTGGCAACAACGAACGCCAATTATGTAAGAAGTTAACTAAAGGGTGTTTCTTTCAGAGGTATAGAACCTTAAAATGAAATATGTTGATAGGAGGCTGATGATTGAATGTAATCCATAATGGGATCCTGATACTAACACTCCGTATTAATGCGAATCCTTAAGCTTACAATAGTGGAACGAATATCTATTTAATGCAGAGAAAATTACATAGGTCACACAGGTATGTGTCAAATCGATGTATGAAAAATAGGAAAATTAGGAATAATAATATAAATAAAGTTTCACCTAGGTAGTCCATGTCCATGGTGAACGAATTATTAGAGAAATCAAAAGAAAGATGATGGGTAAAAGATATATGGCGAGTGTAGATATATGAGGACTTTAGTATAGAAGACTTTGTGTGAAAAATTACACCTTATACTGGAAGGTGGTTCAGTTAGAACCCTAAAAAATTAACGAATTACTTGGAAAGATGAATAAATGTGACTAAGGCGAGAATTGCGTGTCGGAATAAAATAGTGTGGCGCTATGTTCTCTTTGAAGATTAGTTAAAAAAAAATTCATTTATGGGGTTTTCATGTTTGCGTTCATTCGTACAATATTGAACAAAAACAAAACCTTCGAATATTGGTACATTAGGAAAAAAGTTTTTTGTTAAAAGGCATAATGAATTTTACTTTTTGAATATTTTCCAGTCCACGGGATATTATATGCTTTACGAGAGCATTCGACCAAATTGAATACCCATTCTCGAGAAAATGAATTTTGTTTTCAACTTACATTGTTTGTTATTGTATATCGATTCTTGTTCTTTGATAAGTCTGCAGTAGCTTGTTTCAACTTTTGTTTTCTTTTATTGTATAGCTAAACGAAAATAAATAAACAAAAAGTAAAGTTTAAAGCAAAGTAAAATAAAAGTAAACTTATTCACCAAGGATCCAATGTGTTACCATAAAAAACTGCAAGTAGCAACGATGATGGTCTATGAGGAATGAAAGGGTGGCCGATTTCATAGTTAACGGAGCGACCATATCAAAAGTCTGGAAGACATTGACGGAGCGACGATATCAAAAATGTGGAAGACATTAACAGAACCACGATATGAAAAGAGCGGAGAGCATAAGATGAATGAAAAGGTTGAAGCAAAGAAGAATTGACTTCCTTTATTCGATATACGATTTATCATCAAAAATTAGATTTTTTTAAAAATTTATTTTAATAGATAATACCAAAAATAGTTAATACTAAAATTTTCACCACAATTATTTTTTTTTTTTGTTTCGGGAGTGATGCTGGCTTCTTTAGAACAAGAAATGTACTAAAATTAATTGTCATGTGTAAACAGATTAGTTTTTGTGAGAAGGGATTAAAAGCTAAGAAATTAAATACAAAATAATTAAAATGGAAACATGCTTAAGAGAGGGATATTTACAAATTTTATATGATTATTTTTATTTTTTAAATTTTTATTAATACTTTTTCTAATTCATAATATTTCTTGGTGAAAATGGTACTTAAATAAATAAAAATATTTGACTCTATTAGGCTATGCACAAATTCTGAAAAATTATTATTTTTGCGTCATCTCAAACGCTTATTGATATTACTTATCTGTTTTACTCGAAGATTATTTTATTTTATTACACGAAATATCGTGAAAAAACGGCAAGAAACCTAATAAATACTAAGACTGACAATCCTTATACAATGTTAACCGATAATGAAAATGATTTTTTCTGTTGCCCCGATATCTCGCGTCTGAGAAAAGTCGTTGAACTTTTAATTGTACTAAGTTTCAAGATCGACGACGACCCTTGATCTGTCTTCGCTTCAGGGAACAAACTCTCAACAGCAATCCGAAAAAGTTACCCTGTAATAACTCTCCAAACAGCGGCCATATTGATTAACATCCCGGCAGTCGAGCTGGTAGGCAAATTTTATTCGGTCTGCGTTAAAAGCTTAAAATGCTCCCTAATTGAAAACTAACCGAGCTTAACAAGCCAGCGAATGGTTCGGTTAGAGCTGAAATGCTTAATTACAACTGTGAAAAATATTGGCAGTTATACATTAACGTTCCGATATACTCGCTTCGCTTCGTTGCATTATAAAATGATTCAGCGTTCTTTATTAAATTGCTGCGGTCTTTATAAAAAAATGCAATGCGCAAACGATGACGGGTTTATGAAGTAGGAGGGTGTTTCATCAGACACACGTCGCCATCTTACGATGTTCTAGTAAACATAGCGCGCTTAGTCTGGGCGCAAACCAGGATAGTTTTCGTGACACCCCATGGCGAAAGAGGTAACTTCAGCAGGTCTCAGGAGACTTCCTCTCCACTCGGTTTCTACATTCCTGTGATCTTCGGATTGTGGACTGATATTTTTGACAATTTCTTTCACTTTTCCCTGCAGCTCGCAGTTCGGAAAGGGTCTTTGGTCGGTTCATCTAGCAGTCAGAAGAGATGGATTCTTTCTCTCTGGCCTTTCACCTTTCCAGTTACCACCGGGTTATCATCTTATCTGGAGGCAGTGTTGCTCTCAGAAAGATATCGGATAATCTATCTCGAATTGGCAGCGAATGTCTTTTGGTTGGCAGCTGTGCCGTACTGCATTGCTGCTGTGCTACACTGCGGAATCGCACAGTTGCCGTGTAGCATTAAGAAATTACGACCTAGAAGCCAATGTGAAGGACCGATATTGAAGCCTTCGCACATAAATTTTCCTAGGTTACTGATGAATCCGAATGCAATACACTTTAAGTATAATAAAAAATTGTTTTTTTTAACAATGTTGTATTTTGGCTATAACAACAATGCCAGAATGGCCGTCGAGCTTTATGTATGAATTTGGACAAGGCAAGATTTGTGTTTAAGTATAGAAGTACTCTCTGCCTTCCCCCATAGAAAAACCATGTGAAAGGTAATAATTTCGATATTGTGCTCCACAGAGTAGTTATTACTGTACAATAAGGTATAATAATGAATTTAATGTTTTTAACTTCTTCAAAAACAGCAAAATATTTTGTGGTGATATTATTAATATAATTAATAAAAATAAACAAAGTTTTCACCACTTTTGTATTGAAAATATCAACATGTTTCAGAGCCTATGGCCCCTTCTGATGAATACAAAATTAGATTCAAAAATCGAAGTATAGACAATCAAAATATTTAAAAAGTTATACATTGAAAATGAATAATAATAAAGTACCTACATAAAATGAAAATAAATTTCAAAGATAACTATTTTAAAAGGACCTGGTTATTTATAATACTCAATTTACTATTAACACTTTTTCTTATTTCAAAAATTCCTAATTCCTCAAACTGTGATTCTGTATAATTTGTACGTAAAATTTGTAAACCCTTATTAATATCAAAACAATGATCCATAGCCAAAAGATTGTTAGAAAATTCAGAATAATTATTGCTATTTAAATACCTCAATGTTTTTAAATTAAAATTTGATGAGTTTGGTAACTAAGAATTGTAATAATTTTAAGAGTTATTGTAACGTCTTTAAGTTTAAGCGGATTTAATTGGTTTAATTGGATTCGACGGCTAAATTACAAGAGACACGTGTATCGAAACACTATACGAGAGACTTTAAGGGTTTGAAATTTTAACAGAGTCTGGCGGGAGCTTTATCCCAGGTCAATAGATAACTTACAATTTAATGTTACGGTTCGTCTGCACAGGAGCAAATCCAAACCTAAATCCAGCGGGTAAAAAAAGGACAACCAGGGTTGATTTGCAATGGATTAAAATCGGAGGTATTTGCCTGTTGTACGGGCTCTACTCAAACGATATCGCATAATTGGGTATTTTCTTATTTATTTTCAATTGTTACAGGTACACACGAATTTATATTTATTTTATTTTATTTTTACATAAATATATATACGGCTTTTTAATTTTAATTTAAAATTTGCACATTGACTAAATAATATACAAATATAAACATTATTAATTATTTAAAATAAACATGAACAATATAAAAATAGATATAAAGAGAAAATAAAGTAATAAAATAACAGTTCAATGGAATTAGAAATAATAAATTACAATAGGAATATATAAATAAAATTACAATTATAAAAAATAATTTTATGCAATAGGCGATACAATACGCAATATAATAAATATTTGAATAAGAAATAAAACATTAAAAATCAATTCAATGAAAACAATAGACAGTAAAAATATTTTTTAGAAATAATAATTACATTCAATGGGTTATGTTTTCTATAAAATTCCGAATTCAGTACATTATAAATTAGTAATCCTCGATGATTGCATTAATATTTTTTTGAATATTGTTGCCTTTACCTGGATAAAAATCCCCACATATAATGTAATATTTAAGTGCAAATTAAGTCCACGAGGGAATTAGTCTTAATTAAGATAAATTATAGTAGTCTCTCAGAAACGAAGCTATTTATATGGGAAACATGGATGTAATACTTTATAGGACATGTGTCGAAATCTAGTACAAGTATACTATGTCATGGGAAGAAACATATATATCTCTAGCATAGTCCATTCTACTGAATGAAAGACGCTGATTTAGAACGTATTTACAACTTTCAAAATTTTGATAATGTGTGATGTTTTTACGGTGGAATTGGTGAACGTTGCATTGTGTAAAGTGATCACTTAAGCCAGCTCATGTAGGCAATAAACTCTGGGCCACCCTATAAAGACTTCTGTATACGTTTCCAATATAAACAACTTCGTCTCTGTGAGACTTCTTTAATAATTTATCTTAATTATAAATTAAATTTTTCACAGTTCATTGTAGTATTTCTTTATCTATAATATATTTTTTTAGTCTGTGTCATTTCTTAGTCTGTCTAATAGTTTTTTAAATACCTATTGTTTGGTCCCGTCTTGATAATTTTTCTTTCATATCTAGTTTTTATACAGTTATTTGTAGTGTCGTTTGTTAATGTTGTATTAGCGTTTCAGTCAGTTAGTAATGATTTTACACATTTTGAATATGTTGTCAGGTTAAATAAGTTAAATTTTATTTTGTAAATATCAATGTAAAACAGCATTTAATTAAAATCCAAAAATGCAGCATTCAAACGTAGCACTTCGCCACATAATTTTGTAGGAATTCAAATACGCCACGAAAAGTAATTAATGAATTTATTTGGAGAGTAATGATATGTCACAGAAGTACGTGTGTGTACGAGTGATGTTCGTATAATAGACAAGCACTGAATTATATAACACACCCTTGTCGACGCGCCTGGCTGATTCGGCGGTAAGAAATTTTGATCAAGGGTTTAAACCTCCTCCCGGGAGACCCAAGTTAAATCTATTTTTCATTACAGTAACGATTAAGTTAGTTTGAAATATAATACACAAGCCCGAAAATAAAGCAACACCGAATTTAAAGCTACACTGAACATTTTAATAAAGCTTTTAGAAAAACAGTATCGATGTCTCTCGTTTGGTTCACATGAATCAACTGGGCTATTTTCATAATCACTAGAAATGTGGAAAAACTACATATATAGAGTTTTGTATAAAAGACGACCGGGCGCGCGCGCGGAGTTACAGCAGTAAACCACAGAAAAGTGAACTGTTAAGTGTGGCCAGCAGTGTGAATAAGCGACAGTAAATTAAGAGAGTATCTAACAGGAGTTTGGAAATAAGAGCGACAACTTAACGTGTGAAATATTCTAGAACAATTAGTATGAATATAAGAACGATACTCCGATAAAATTCGTGTCCAGTGACTGTGTAATAAATAAGTTTTAAATAATTTTTAATGTCTCATTTGCCTCCATAATATAAATAAAAATAAAACACTGTGTAAAACCACTATATTATATTTAATAATCAAGGATACCACGTACCTATACTAATAATTTCATTTGAAAGTTAAACATAACCGAAAACAAAAATAACTATATGTGGACTAGCGTGACAACAGATTTACGTAATTATTTGTATAATGTGTTAGGTTAGGTTAGGTTAAATTAGGTATTGAATTTGCTATTAGCTGAAAAAAAAATATTTTCCAAAATTTCTAATTTATATAACTGTAATCCTATGTTTTTTGTATGTCAATCATTGTCCCTTAGTTAATAAATCCCAAAACACTTTTTCAAATATGTTTTATTATACTTTGTAATACACACACAATATGAGTTATTAAATTACAACTATAGTTTCGAGAGGAGCAGTCCCTCTCATCATCAGGTATAGATAATAACTAACTTAAATACAAAATTTATCAATCTAATTGGGTAGGTCAGGGGGTCAGGGGGGCGCGCGGCAGGGAAGGGTATTTTTTTCGCCGAACAGCTCTAGGAGTGGTGAACTTCAGGAGTGGTGAATTTCAGTCCACTTCACCACTCCTAGAGCTGTTCGGCGAAAAAAATACCCTTCCCTGCCGCGCGCCCCCTGACCCCCTGACCTACCCAATTAGATTGATAAATTTTGTATTTAAGTTGGTTATTATCTATACCTGATGATGAGAGGGACTGCTCCTCTCGAAACTATAGTTGTAATTTAATAACTCATATTGTGTGTGTATTACAAAGTATAATAAAACATATTTGAAATTATAATGTTGCACCACGAAGTATCTGCCAAATCTTTCAATGATACCCAAAACACTTGTTGATTGTTGATTGTGATTGACTCGATATGAAGTTTGCTGCATGCACAAGAAATCTCCTCGCATGATTCTCTGTGCATTATTTTGCACCTTTGTGCATTCTAGTCTTGTTGCATTGTGGATACGAACGGCTTCATATGAAACGGTATTAATACTGCGCGCGCGGACGACTTGTTTTCCAGCAGGTTGACTGAAATGTAAATGTATTTAACTTTTCAAAGCAAGAAAACACTTTGTGGCTTGACATTATAAGAAATTTAAGAATAAATTAAATACTGTGTTTTAAACCCCTTTATTGCTATATATTTGTCAACTGGTTTCGGTTGGACTCAACCTTCTTCAGGACAATTATAATATAGACTAATCTAGGTACAGAAATTTATAAAGGAGGAAAGAAAAAGAGAGAGAGGGACAGAGTGTCTGCTTGGTGGGGGGGAGAGAAGGGGAGGAGTTAACTGAAGATAGAGGGAACAGCTTTAAAATCGGACTATTAGATCAATTTATTTGTTTATTCATTATTTGACTATTATTATTGATAGCTTTATTAATTTATAATGCTTCTAGATTGTTAAGTCGCAAACCTAGTCCGTTTTTGTGTTAAAATTTTTGGCCCTGTATTATTATTAAATGTGTGATTAAAATTAATTAGATGATCGGCAAATTCAGAAAAACCTACATTTGTTAAGCATTTAATGTGTTCTTTTATTCTAATATTTACGTTTCTCGATGTTTTACCGATATAGAAAGCTGGGCAATCATTGCAGCTAAGTTTATAAATACCAGAATACCACGTAGTTGACACTCTGTCCCTCTCTCTCTTTTTCTTTCCTTCCTTTATACATTTCTGTACCTAGATTAGTCTATATTATAATTGTCCTGAAGAAGGTTGAGTCCAACCGAAACTAGTTGACAAATATATAGCAATAAAGTGGTTTAAAACATAGTATTTAATTTATTCTTAAATTTCTTATAAATGTATTTATTGACATCACGTATAACATTTTTTCGCATTTGCTGTTTATTGCTTAGTTTATTTAAATAAAAAAAATTGTTAAATATAGTATGTAGATTGTTATATGATTTATGGATATGTAGATCAATGTGGCACACTGCCTGAACGGAGCGCTTGGGCAGTCTCAAGTACCTTCCGCGTAGAATGTCGATCCTTCCAGCAATTCCAAATCTTGCATGTGAAATATATCAATGAATATACCAATCGTGAGTATCTATTTCTGCATTAATGTTACCTACATTAAAAAAAAAGATAAAAATGAATAAAGAGAACCAAACAGCAGAATTGCCAAGACGAATAGGATTGAGGTGGGCTGCTTTTGGCAAACTCAAACATATCTTCGAGAAAAAAGAGATCCCAATTAGCCTAAAAAGAAAAGCCTTTGAATCGTGCATACTGCCAGTGATGACGTTTGGATTGAAGACTATGGCCCTTACAAAGAAAAGTGTAGAAAAGCTCAAATGCATGGAGAGATCCATGCTTGGAGTAAGCCTAAGAGATAGAATTAGAAACGACGAAATTAGGCGCAGAACTAGAGTAGTGGATATCATGGATCGTGTAGCGAAGCTAAAATGGCAATGGGTAGGACACGTTGCAAGACAGGATACTACAAGATGGCCTCCCAGAGTTCTGAAATTTAGACCTTGGGAGTATAAAAGAGACATCGGAAGACCTCAAAAGAGATGGGCCGATGATATTGTCGCTGTGGAGGGAAAGAAATGGCTACAATTAGCCAACAACAGAGAAGAATGGAAAAATAAGGAAGAGGCCTGTATCCAGCAGTGGAAAGATGAAGGCTGATGAAGAAGATGAAGAAGAAGTTACCTTAATTACTAGCTTGCTACACACTTCACGTCACACACGAGAGTGGCTCGATGATTTGGGAGCCACATGAGCATAAGTACTCTCTTATGGCGGATAAAGTACAAAAAAATGTTCTCTACATGAGAGAGTACGGGCATTATCCTTGGTGCTTTACCCTACCGAGTTCCTTCAGGGTATGTTTGGCTACAATTGTTTAGAGACTAGAAGGAATGTGTATTTGACTACGGATTTTTAACGATTTTTGCGTGGTATGATCGATTATCCAGGAATCATGCGGAGAATTGGTTTGTATATTCCCGATAATTACCTTAGATAGCAGTACTAACCTGCCAATAGTTATTCCTGTCGGAAGAGCTACCGCTATGCTAAACAACATCACGTTAGACATTGAATTGTTCTACAACGGGGGTTTTTTGAAGCAGGATTTTTCCACACCTTTAATATATAATTAAAACAGGTTCGTGCAAAAATATATATAACGCAATAATAGTCTCCCATAACAACTACTGCAGTAGTATACCATTTCTGGCAAAGAATGAATAAATAATTATTTTGAAGTATTGTTTTTGAAAAAATTAACAATACTCCAAAATAAAGCATTAAGAATTATACTAAAAAGAAATCGATACACAAGAATCAAAGTGATGTTAGAAAGCCTACAAATAATGACATTTAGACAAATAATTAAATTTAATGCACTTCTATTTTTATACAAAGCTATGGACACAACAACAATATATTTGAATTATTAAGAAAAAAAATGTAACCCATAAAAACCAAGATTTTATTATACTCCCTTTCTTTGTAAAATATAAAAACAATTAAAGACGAATTAAAACATATAACATAACACTAAACTTACAGTAATTTAATATATTTCTAAAATGTCAGATGTTTTGAGCTTTGATAAGACACTTCATGCTTTGAAGATTAAATTCTAAAAACATTTGTCAATCAATTTAGATTTTCGACATGCGTAGTGAAGTACCTATTATGAATACCGATGGAGTAATTCAAATTTAGAAAATATTCCGCGACGTTATCGGGCCGCTATACTAGCAATCAAACTTTTCTAATGATTCTAATTTGAAAAAACCAAAATAAATTCTAAAAATCCGAAATTATACTATAATTATTATTTTTTTTAACGAAAATTTGATATATCTTCTTGATCGTCGCCACGAGTCTACTTGCCAAGTTTCAGCTCGATTGGATCACGGGAAAAGGGTTAAAATTCGATCCAAAGTTTTTTTTTACGGCAAACCGGCAAGCAAGCAAGCAGACGCCACGAGTTAATATAAAGGGAGTAAAAAGATCGCAAACTTCTGTGATGTACAGTGGGATGAAGTTGTATATGAGTCTACCAGAGGATATTAGAGACGAAAAAAATATGAAACCTTTTAAGAAAAAACTAAGAAAATTCGTGATACGTACTTTTAATTAGAAATTTGATATACTGATATTTTACATTATATATATTAGGAAATATAAAGGTTATTATATTACCTATTTTAAGACTAAAAAAAAAATTATTCACATATTATATAACAAGTATTAATGAACCTTGGAATGTAATGTAAAATAACACGTATTTGACGTAATAATCACCAAATTGAAGTTCCGATTGTATTTCCCTCTTCCAGCCGACTTTATCAAATTAGTCTACTAAATTCGAAGGGCAATTAGCTTTAATTAAATAAGAAAACATCGTCGTGTACATTCTGTTAATTCCCTTAATTTATCTACTGAACAAGTGAGGGGATAAACGGATTATTGACTTTTCTGCGGTCAGAGTCACCCAGGGGAATTGGAGATGATTCGGGCATGAAAATCGCCACCTTTATAAATAGGATTTATATTTTTTAAATTTTTAAAGGTTCTTTTTTACTCCCTTTATATTAACTCGTGGCGTCTTTGGATCAATTTTTAACCCTTTTCCCGTGATCCAATCGAGCTAAAACTTGGCAAGTAGACTCGTGGCAACGATCTAGAAGATCTATCAAATTTTTGTTAAAAAAAATTAATAATTATAGTATTATTTCGGATTTTTAGAAATTTTATTGGTTTTTTCAAACTGGAATCATTAGAAAAGTTTGATTAGCAACGGCGCGGCGGCCCGACAACGTCGCGGAATATTTTCTAAATTTGAATTACTCCGTCGGTATACATAATAGGTACTTCACTACGAATGTCGAAAATCTAAATTGACTGACAAATGTTTTTAGAATTTAATCTTCAAAGCATAAAGTGTCTTATCAAAGCTCAAAACATCTGACATTTTAGAAATATATTAAATTACTCTAAGTTTAGTGTTATGTTATATGTTTTAATTCGTCTTTAATTGTTGTTATATTTTACGAAGAAAGGGAGGGTATAATAAAATCTTGGTTTTTATGGGTTAGTTTTTTTTATTTTTTTTTTATCTCGTGAAAAAGCGATATAAACGTTAGAAAATCATTTTGCTTCTACGTGGGCTCATACCCAAGTAGTGTGCATTATCTTTATTGCCAATAAGAAAAAATACAACGGTAGGGTACTCTTCAATTAAATCTAATGGAATCCAGTGACGCGCAAGAGAGTTATCCTGCCTCATTGGAAGCGACGTAACTCTTTTGCGTCTCACATATTATGTTCTGTGTTTTATATAGCATACGTAGCATAAAAAAAACTTTCAGGAAATCGACTTCAGACAAAATTTGCACAACCATAGCGCTCCGCGAGATGGTTACGATGGGCTTCGAAATTTGGTTTAGTTTCAAAACGGGCTTGGTTTGTGAGATCATGCTAGGTCTTTCACATATTTTCTCTGTTCCTAATGCCTTCAGCATTTGCCTCGTATATATTTTTATCACCCTCTAATTGATCAGTCTCGCCACCAAATTTTGAAAAGATACTCTTTAGAACACTACATGTGGTTTGGCCAATGTTAGATGGGGAGAAATTGAGACTTTTGTTTTGGCTAATTTGGACTTCGGTAAGATAGTTATAAGATTAAAATCCACCAATACTTGTCCCTCATTAATCCATTTTTCTAATTTAATTCCCACTCTGTTTACCTTACCTTTTAATACGCCTAACGACATCTGTTGTCCTGTATGGACTCGACCGGATAAAATTAATTAATTTCCTACTGCACTCCCTAATTGTCTGCCGTTATAGAGACCGCATCTTTTCTATTGTTAATTCTTTTTTGGACCACCGCGCACCGCTCACGCAGTACCATATTACATCGACATTTTCATACTCGTATAACCGTGTTGATTGCTTACATAATAATATATATAAGAAATGCAAAGAGTAAAACAGCAAAAAATTACAGAATGGATATCGTATAGATAGTTGTTTAAAGTTATAATAGTAATTTTGAAAAAGGAGGTGTGAAGTATATGACAGGGTGTAGAGCTTTTAGTAGCGAATCTTTATATTGTCCTAAGATAGAGATTAACGAAACCCGTTCTTTAAGAGAAGGGGTTGGATCGCAGCGGAAAATTACCCCTCCCGAATATTTAAGACATTTTTATATTGCAGTTAAATTCTTGCATAATTAAAATCCTTTAGTAAACAAAACTTTTTTTTAAATAGACGTTGTTTTTTAAAATAAAACACAAATTACTTTGTTTTCACCACTATATTAGATTAAAAAATCTACATGTTTCGAGAACAATGTTCTCTTCCTCTTCCTCTTCTGTGTACTGATTGTTTTTTAATTTTTTTGTCTCTTTTTTTAATCTCTTAAGTAAAAATGTCCTATTATCATAATGTGCTACTTTAGGATTTTAAAAGTTTACAAGCTCGTGGTAATTTTTTAAACAAATCAAACGTATTGGAAACAGTCGTGTCACCAGGTTTTTTTTTTTTTTTTTAAATAAAAAATAGAGATGCGAACACGGAATACGTGTCACATCAATATTCTTACTATTTTCAAACTAAGCTAAACGCTTGTACTATGAAAATAGGACTAACTTGCTAGTCTGGGCTGAGATTCGAACCCGCGACCTTCGGATCACGAGGCGAGTGTCCTAACCACAAGACCAACAAGCTACTCTTTTTTTTTTTTTTTTTGTTTTTGGTTTTGTTTTAGTTTTGTTAGGTTTTGTATCAATAAATTAACTTTAATTCATTTCTCCATATTTTAGTAGTCTGTAAATTGAATGTAGCCGGAAGAGTGGCCTAGAAAAATCTATGAGAACCCAAGGAAATTTTAATGCATTTTTTAAACTTTTTAAAATTAATAAAGACAAAGAAATACAGTAAATATCTATTGATCAAAAAAAAGAGATAATAAAAAAACTTTTGCTTATATGGATAAGATGAATGCGAAGATTGAATGCACAAAGCGATTACGGAAGATAGATGGATTGCGAACAACCACGCATGGCTAGAACCAATTCTGAAAGAGATCAATGTCAGGACTTCTGTGCTGACGGGAGGGCGTAAGGAGGCTTCGAGGACTCAATATTTTATTGACAGATAAATATAACGAGAGGAAAAACAGGCACAATAATATCAAACGGGAAACCTACAAGATATAAAGGAATTTCATTTAAAGTTCTACAAACATGTAAAAGGGGGCATTTTTAAATTTGTTTATAGCTTGGCTGTGCTAATTTTTATAGACTCTTTTGCCTGTGTCAAAGTAATTGGTTGTACTGGTTAAATTTTTATTTTAAAAGGTTACAAAACTTACACATAATTCAGATTTGTATCTGATCGTATCGATTAATGGTAACCGAGATATAATTTTTACCTAGTACCTACCGATCGTTGCCCGTAGAATTACAAATAATAAATTACCAAAAAAAAATATTAAGAAATATTGATTGTATGATTTGTATAAATCTACTTCTTTTATTTGATTAATTACACCAACATGTTTCATAAAAACCTTTCCATCGTCAGGGTGTTGTGTAACTGTCAAAATATCAGAATGAAATGTCTTTTGTTTCTTGTTTTTCTAAATTATTTAAAAATATTATTACTGAAGTTCTCGATTACTCGCAAATTTAACTACTAGCCCAATTCTAAAAAATGTTCCAATAATTAATGTGAGAGTTCCATCGAAGGTTTTCATCTATTTCCAAGATATTTAATGTTTTTTATCTTTGTTATGGTGGGGCAAGAGCATTGTATTTATTTATTTTTGCATTCATGTGCTTTGAAAGTGTATTCAGGTTGTCCTCTTGAGTTTATTGAAAAAGCTAGATATTTAGTTTTACTTACGCTAAGCGTAAGCAAGTTCTTTCTTTGTCAGTTTTGAAATAACGTGGAATTAAAGCTAATATTTTTACGACGATGATAGAAATATCGATAGCTGATATTTATTGAAATTCTCATATAAATCTTACGGGTACGTAAGTATGCTCAAACATTAAATTATAGTCAAAATTTCCACAATAATAATAGGTAGGTACATTTGACAGATTTCTTGACTTCTTTGACTTCTCATAGACACTGCACGCGCAAATTAATAAGTATATCTTGTATTTTTTGTCCTGAGTGACTAATCATAATAACCTTTTTATTCTAAGAAGGGGGGGAATGAAGCATCCAAAATTATCGGATTAAAGTATTACTTATATAAATAAAACTTACTCTGTGCGATGATATTAATGTGCTTTAATCAAACGTGACACAAAAAATATCTACAAATGTTTTTTTAGAAACATTTGTGTAATAGATAATATCTACAAATGTTTTTTTAGAAACATTTGTGTAATAGAAAATCGCTCCGAAATTCTGTATAAACGGCGAGGAAAGATGAAACTTATTTCGGCAAAGGTCTTTTGTTATTATTCAAGGATATCGAGTACCTTCGAAGGAAAACTTCAGACGCGATGTGACGCGTGTGAGGAGGTATATCGCTTTCTCCTTGACGCTAACCAGTATTGGAAACTTGAAGATATCGGAGAATTCCACCGGCAGACGAAATATGATCATCAAAAACCCATAAAGCCTTTGTTGCTTGTTGTCTGAGATTTTCAGTTTTCTAGATCTGGGTTGGCAACTCATTTAAACCCTGCCGAGAGAATATGACGTCAATCTGAATCCAGAAAGCACCTATTGATTGTTAATTAAGATGAATTATATAAGTCTCACACAGACGAAGTTATTCATATAGAAAACGTGCATGGAAATTTTAAAGGGTGACCTAGGGCTTACAATTACTTATTGTATAAGCTGGCTTAAGTAATCAATTTACCATTTACACAAATATTATTACGATGGAAATATTGAACGTTGCGTTTTGTGGACCACCCTATAGACTTTCATACGAATAGCTTCGTCTCTGTGAGACTTTTATAATTCATCTTAATTAATTATTATCCTTCTATGGACAAAATCCAGTAACTCCGTTCTCAGAACGTATATCGAGGGTAGACAGCCAAAAGGGTGTTAGTGATTATTTCGAACTTTACGGAAGAGCAGAAGAAAGTCCTGTCAATCTGATATTGTCAGTATTTCTTTTATTGCTAAACGATTCACGATGTGTTTTGGATAAACAAATATGGAAATCGTTTATTAATATAAAAAAAAAAACATTGAGAAAATCAGATTGACAAAACTTTATTTTGCTCTACTGTAAAGTTCAAAATAAGCACTAACGCCTTTTTGGTTTAACTTGAATATAAAATTATTTAAAAGAAAAAAACATGGTTTTACAAAAAATTACTAATATTTTCCAATAACGATTGAGTAAAGAATGAAGACGTTAGGAAAGAATCTAAAGCTAGATTTAATAATGTTAAGTTAATAGAATTTTGAGTCGCTCATCGCTTGCTGATCGCAGAAGACGTGAAATGACCAGATTAACCAGATACTGATAGATGGATGGAAGATGTTAGGAGCCTCAATAATTCTCGAGCTTGCATGCGAATATGTATGAATGTGGATGAGGCAAGAGTTGTGATAGGACAGAATATTTTGGCGCTCTATCCTCTCTGTCTACCCCCGTGAAGAAACGTGATGGGAAATGTGAATATTTTAAAAGCCACAGTACTAACAGCCATCACAGTATATGCGTTTGTCAATAAAATAAAAAGCGTGAAATAACATTTTGCGCTCAGTGATCTGAGAGGAATATTTATGACAGGATATATAATATATGTCTCATACGAAAATACATTTTTTAATATGGGAAAGTAGATACGCATAGGTATTTTTGGGTGTTCATAGGGCTTGCGACCTACTCTTTGGTTGGCTTAAGTGATCACTTAATACAATGTAACGTTTACAATTCCACCCATGATTAACTACCAAATCTCAAATTTTTTTTTGGACAAATTTGTCGTATAAATTATAACATTCTCTATGTATAATATATATATACTCCTATATTTCCTCTGTACCAACACATATATATAATTATATATATATAATATATCTCTACCTCTATCTATATAGTTATATATATCTATATATATTCATATTCTTCACCTTTTGAGTGGAAGTAATCGTCTGTTTAACGAGCATATCAAACGAAGCGTTGACGTCTTCTCGCTCGTTCGACAATCATTCCGAACAATGGAAGGAATTCTTTGCTAAACTGCAAATACAGGGTATATAATATTATTAAACATATTTTTAAATTTATTTCATTTATTTATTTCGTATTAAATATTACGGACTCGTTTTCCTTAAATAAATTAAAAATCATGTTTTAATATATATTATATATATATATATGTGTGTGTGTGTGTGTTTTAAGATGCACACCTTGTTCCATATGTGTTGTTATATACATATGAGTACTACCGCCACTTGTGGCTGAAAATATTTTCATTCCAATAAAGAGTAGAAATGCCGCCATTGGCAATAAGATTCTTTCGAATAATTAACAAATACACTAGAATACGCTCGAAAATATACAATGTTATTTGAAAACATTAGAAAATCTCGCAGGGTTATATTTCTGTTTTAATTATGAGTCGATAATGTTAAAAAAAACCATGAGCTAACATCTATAGTTATGGAGATATGCAACATCTACGTTAGCATTTTTTTTCAATATATCTGTCTTATTTTTTTTTTCTTAAACGTTGGACTATCTTTACGGTAACTCATATCAAATATGAATAATTCATTACCTTTAATATAAGTCAAATAAAATAATAAAAATCTTCCAATTCCAATTGGAAAACATTTCGATTGGAATCATTGCAGGGTTTTTATCATTTTATTTAACTCGTGTTGAAACAAATAAATTTTTCGTATTATATATAAGTTACTGTAATGATGGTTTAACGTTTTGTAAAAAATAAGTCAAAAATATATTTTTTTAAATGCAAACTTTGATATTGCGTAACTCTTTGCGTAACTACTGATATTCTAATATCTATCATGGCTACTTGAAAAATTTCGACTCATAATCAAGTAAGGATTTAATTTCCCTGTGTTTTAATTAATAACATCCCCCTGGGGATGAAATTCAGTATTTTGTTTTTTGTATATTTGTGAGAGCATTGGGATCTTCGTTGACCGCTAAAGCCGTATACAGGGTTATTTGGAAAACATTAATAACCTCGCAAGACTATATTCCTGCCTTGATTATGAGTCGAAAATGTTCAAGCTAATATGATCTAATGTCAATAGTTAAGGAGATATGCGACATCAAAATTTGCATTTTTTTCGATATTTCTGACTTATTTTTTGTAAAACGTTGGACTATCATTACAGTAACTTATATCGAATACGAAAAATTCATTCCCTTTAATACAAGTCAAATAAAAAAATAAAAACCTTCGAACTCCAATTGGAATTTTTTCAGGGTTTTTATCATTTCATTGAACTTGTATTGAAACTAATGATTTTTTCGTAATCGATATGTGTTACTGTAATGATAGTCCAACGTTTTACAAAAAATAAGTCAGAAATATTGAAAAAAAACGCAAACCTTGATGTTGCATATCTCCACAACTATTGATATTAGGTCATGATAGCTTGAACATTTTCGACTCACAATCAAGGCAGGAATATAGTCCTGCGAGGTTATTAATGTTTTCCAAATAACCCTGTATAGTTCTGGACCCCTGGAAAGAACGTTGGAGAGCTCGGCACATTCCTGGGTGATTCCACATCGGCTATCGGCACAGCCTGAAGCACTTCATCTACA
This sequence comes from Agrypnia vestita, assembly GCA_016648135.1. Classification (NCBI taxonomy): domain Eukaryota; kingdom Metazoa; phylum Arthropoda; class Insecta; order Trichoptera; family Phryganeidae; genus Agrypnia; species Agrypnia vestita. Next base: position 25,053 of record JADDOH010009988.1, on the reverse strand, counting down.
CCATTCCGTCCCACTCGACCTTCACATCGACAACCCTTAACTCCTGGAGACCGGATTCCATACGATTATTATTATTACAGCATTGGTGATGGTGTCACGTGCCCACGACATAATTTTAATTTTGATTAAGTGCAGAGCTTATTCACTTATTTGAACTTTATCATAGCGAATGAATTTTTAATATTCGATTTAAATTACTGTCATTATAGTGTATTTTTTACTCCCTTTCTTCTAACTTGTAGCGTCTGCTTGTCTGCCGAAAAAACTTTAGATCGATTTGTACCCCTTTTTTCGTGATCCAATCGAGCTGAAACTGTGCAGGCAGACTTGTGGTGACAACAAAAATGATCTAACAATTTTCGTTTAAAAAATTTAATAATTATTTAATGATTTTGAATTTTTCGAAATTTTAACGTATCACATATTGTTTAATTTTCGACGACGCCGACGACGAATTTTCCGACGCGTGAAGTAGGCGCAAAACAGGTTTTAATGAGAAAGAGTGTATAATAAAAACTTGGTATTTATAGGTTAGTTTTTAATTTAAAAAAGATATGATAGAAATATTGAGAAAAAAATATGCAAAATTGTTGATATTTCACCCAACGCCAACGTTAAGAAAAAAATTTTTATTCATAATTGAATAAATCAAATACTTGGGCATTGAAATTTTCATGAAGAAGTTAGAGAACAAGCAAATAAAGCTGTCATTCTAGCTGGATGCTAGAGAACTACTGTGTGGAGAAATATATGTTAATCGAGAGTAAAATGAAAATCTGTAATACCTACATAAGACCGATCATGATATATGGTACTGAAAGAAGACCCGACACCACGAGAACAGAGACAGATTATGAAAGTAAAAAACTAGAAAGATCTGCACTGTTGAAAACACCGTGCGATGGGGAATACTTAGAAGGAGACACAGGAGAAGCCACGTAGATAGAGCGGATTCAATAAGAGTAGTAAGAAAAGCGAAGAACGAGATACCTGCAGGCAGCAGATCTCCAGGAAGAACACCAAAACGATGGGAAAAACAACAAAAAGAAACAACAGGACACAGTCCTAACACAAGCAGAAGAAGAAGAAAGAGAATTGGGTGATGAAGTTTTCCCCCATTTAGCTACTGGCTACAAGTACACCCTGTTAATAATTCTATTCGAGTTTCGAGACTGACAGAAACTCAGTTTTTTTTATTATCATCAAATAATAAATAAACCTCATATTTCCAAAAATAAATCCCACTCAATTGTTCAGCCTAGCAACATTGTATCGGTTTTCCGTGACATTAGAATACACTTAAGTCCGTAACCTTACTTTGAAGCTGTCAAAACAACGTTACCCTTATTTGTTATAGGCAGTCTAAGAATATTTGTTGATAAATACAATTCGGAAAGTTATTTCGATGGGGCAAATGGAGGAATCTATACTAATATATAAAGAGGTAAAGTTTGTAGGTTTGGATGTAGGAGATAATCTCCGAAACTACTCATCCGATTTCAAAAATTCTTTCACCGATATTTAGAATGAATTTTCAGGCTAGATACAGGCTATATATCACTCCGTTAAAATAAAAGGTATTTTCGTGTCGACCTATTTTACAATTAAACGTCCAAGAAAAAAACTAACACATAAAAACCAAGTTTTTATTATACTCCCTTTTTCATTTACTAGTAGAAACTGGTTTGGCGCTTAACCTAAGCGTTGGGCTTCGGTCGGGCGACGCTACGAAAGGGAGTAATAAAAAATTTCCAAAAATCCAAAATTATACTATAATCAGGTTCCGTGTCTACCAGATGCGTCGGAATCTCCATTCAACTTACTGAGTTGTATAAAAAAACCTTTAAAAATTTTAAAAATCCAAAATTATACTAAAATTTTTTTTTTTTCATCTTCTTGTTCGTCGCCACGAGGCTGCTTGCAAAGTTTCAGCTCGATTGGATCACATTAAAAGGGTCAAAAATCGATCCAAAGTTTTTGCATCAAGCAGACACTACGAAAGGAAGTAAAAATGATCGAGAGATGCGTTTTTTAAGAACGCTGTCTTAAAAGTAAGGGATATTTCAATACTTTCTATAAAGAAGTTGTAGAACTCAAAAAGTTCTATAAAAAAATCTTCGACTATATTCATCTATATGTTAAGGTTAATACACAAATTGATAAAATATGACTAAAAGTTATTAAAAATCTACGTGTGCGAAGCCGCGCGGGCACAGCTAGTTATGTATAAAATTGACGTATCAACTCTCAAGTCGTGAAAAAAAACGAAAAACGAGTTACAATTATTATCAATATTTTTATATAAACATGTTTAAAGAACACAATTACATACTATATGTAGAGGATTTTTTACATAGAGGGATAATAATTATATTTAATCTCACAGAAACGAAGCTATTTGCATGGGAAACATGCATGGATGTTTTTGTAGGGTAGCAACAGGGCTTGTGACCTGCATTAGCTAGCTTAAATGATCACTTTACGAGCGTTATTCAAGAAGAAGAATGACTTGTATTAAAGCGAATTGATTTTTCATAATCTTTGTAAGTTATTGTATGATAGTTCAACTTTTTGCCAAAAATAATTGGAAAAATATTGGAAAAAAATGCTAACATTGTTATTGCATATCTCCATAACCATTGATCATGGTTGCTTGAACATTTTCGACTCATACCAAGGCAGAAGAAATCCATCTGTAAAGTTTTTGCTACTAGCTATGAGACACCCTGTATTTTTCTATGTACTGTATACTTTTGCACTCTTTTATTCTGTAATATATTCTGTTTCCATACACACATTCTGATAACCAATGTTTTCTTTCTTTTTACATTACTTTTTCCATGAATTATTTATTTTTATTACTCTATGGCCTTTTTATTGCTTTATTGGTACCTATGTACGTTAACAAAATAATATAAAAATTGTATTTTCAAAATCAAACTTTCAGAAAATTTTCAAACTTTTTGTAATTATTATTCATAAAGTTTCGTTATCCGAAGTTATAATCTGCTACCGATAGGCACGTGTAACGCAGGAAGTTTTAGTAACGAAAATAAAAATATGCTTGATTAAATTTTATATTTATTGTATTTATTTATACAGTAGATACATCATGTTTTCTATAATAAATTGATTCTATGTTATAACATTTTTACAGACATTATACTCTCCATAATATGAGCCAAAGCTCGAGCTTATGGGAGGAGTATTTACAGGCTAAATTAAAATATAAAAGCAGAAACCATTAAGAAGTAGAAATTTTATTATACAAAAACCATTTGAGACATGTGGGCAATGTTACAATACATCGTTGTGCAAAATCAAGGATTTGAATTCTTTCTTAAACCTTTCGTAGTTTGGAATGTTCCTTTCTTAAAATGGTACAATGTATTGTACCATTTAACTCCCAAGTATGTATAATGATGTTGTGCCATGGTGATTCTTAAAGATGGTATCTTCATTTGTCCCTTTGTTCTGTGTCTATTACTTATACAGTCTAAGGGGTTTTGATTGTGTTTATCGGTTTAGTAGGGTTTAACTTATTGTAATAAACCAATTCCTTCTTTTGTAAAGTAGTTTGGGTATTAGTGGGTAAGGAGCTTTGTGAAAAAGTTTCGAAAGGGATAAGACAGAAAAACATTTTTTATGATATTGTTACGATGCTAAAAACGAAATCTCTGGAACGCTACACAATACTGGAATCGACTGGGACATTACAGTAAACTCTGGAAACATTGAGAAAGCGATATTATCTATATAACAGAATCGACCGACTACTGCGCAGTGAGGTTTGACGTGTGCAACATTACCAGCGATAAAAATCGCGGCGAAAAAGTGTGATAAACGCGTGGAAATTGTGTGACGGATTTCGGACGAAGTACCTACTTGCGAAAATTGAACGGAATATTCTCGAATGTGATCAATTGGATAGAAACAGGGTAATAAAAAGTGCTCCACAGACGAGTGACTAGAGATTATTAGTGCGAATTACTAATTTAATAACAAGTGTGTGAAATATTCTAGAAACATTTCGTAACTGTGAATCTAAAAACAGTGCTCTAGTTAAATTCGTGACCAGTTACTTTGCGCAATTAATAAATGTTTGAATTCCGTAATAATATAGTTTTTTCCCAGTACCGTGGCGGTAGGAGACAAATGTTAAGTGAGACGGTGAAATACTTAAAATTAATTAAATTTTTATTATTCACCCAAATTACCGGGCACAATCTTAACTGGAGTGCTTTGTTATAATTCGCCCTAACTTTCTCTCGAGAATCTTGTGAATCGCCGTTTCTATCGCATCGATCACTTTCAAGAATATTCCTCACTCTATTATTCAGGTCCTTCTGCACTGGCCGATTATAATTCGAACTAAATCGCCGGTGGTTTACTTCACTTGTCGCTTTTACCTCTGGCCTCCGCCTAAAGTCAAGACAAACTTATGCGTAGAAAAACTAACCCATAAAAACCAAGTTTTTACTATACTCCCTTTCTTTGTAAAATATAACAATAATTAAAGACGAATTAAAACATATAACATAACACTAAACTAACAGGAATTTAATATATTTCTAAAATGTCAGATGTTTTGAGATGGCGATATTTTGATAGATTCAATTATCATCAATATCGTACCTTATGAATTTCCAGCGTCAAATGATTTAGTCAGAATCAGATATGAGTAATGTAGAATTATTCAAAACTAAGCAGAAATCTAAAAGAAATAAATGATTATTTCATTTCTTCCCAAAATACTCAATTTTGCTGCCATCTGTGAACAAATTGTTATAAATTTTCGAATTGTTATAAATTCGTAGTTATGTACCTATTATACCGACGGAGTAATTCAAATTTTAAATATTCCGTGACGTCTTCGTTAAGCCGCTAATGGTAGTAATAAAACATTTGTATTGTTTCCAATTTTAAAAAACCATTAAAATTTCTAAAAATCCAAATTATACTATAACTTTTTTTTAACGAAAATTTGATAGATCTTCTTGATCATCGCCACGAGTCTGCTTGCAAAGTTTCAGCTCTATGGGATCACGGGAAAAGGGTTAAAAATCGATCCAAAGTTTTTTCGTCAGATAAGCAGACAAGACGACAAGTAGGCAAGCAGTCGCTACGAGTTAAAAGAAAGGGAGTAAAAATGGCGTTGTCCGCCGTCATTTCGCGAATGTTCTGGTTAATTACCGTTTATTACAAGTACTTTCCAATTTACTGTAAAACGTCCAGAGTTCTGGTAAATTCTTGACTATATACAGTTCTTCTTTTTTCTAAGGTCTCCTTACAATATGTATAAGTATTGAAGAAAATTTACATTTTAAAAATGAATGTCCGCCCCTCTCTGAATATTGCCACATTCGGCCAGTTTTCCCCGATTTTTGAAAGCTTTCTTCCCTACCCTGTCCTTATTTTATGTATATTTAATAATGCTGAACCCAGAAATGGGAAACGGTGAGTTTTGGCCTAGCTGGAGTAGGGGAGCGGGCCGAGGTGTCATCAGGACACGTGATGCTGATAAAATATGTATTGTTTATCGATTGTTCGCACTTTTCATCAATTACTTATCAGCTGGACAAAGGTTATCAGTCAGCCCAGCGTGGGGGGAACAAAGAAATGTTCAAAAATTGCAATCAATAAGCAATATAATGTATTCATTTACTATAATGTAATGTGTTAAGTATTGATACGTATTCACTAATAATAATTATAATTTTCGTAAAAATTTCAAATCAGAAGCCCTTTACCAAAAAACTGTTTAGTTTGTTCCGGCAACATAAATTCCTAGCGCCGACCGAAATTTATGGAATCATCTCTGAAAGAAGCAAATAATGACGCGTTATTCCGTTCACTTGTATCGGCAGGAGCGCACGTATTTGTAAGTTTCTATATTTTTCTCGCTCTTGCGTCGTTGCAAATTTGAGTAAAAATAAACTTGTGTATAATATCGTAAAGAGAAATCGAGTTAAAACTTGCTGTAAACCAAACCAAACCAAACTTAAAATAATCTATATATTCCAAGTGATTAATTTAATCATTGAGAGATTTAATAGATACTTCGTGGTGCAACATTACAATTTAAAATATGTTTACTTTACTTTGTAATACACAAACACAATATGAGTTTTTGAATTACTACTTTATTTTTGAGAGAAGCAGTCCCCCTCATCATCAGGTATAGATAATAACTCAAAAAACTGGGATTTTTTTTTTTTTTTACGTTTTACTTTACTTTGTGCGTGTATTACAAATTACAGTAAAACATATTTTAAAGGTTAGTATAATGCTTTTAGTTAAATCAAAATTCATTTTTACGTCCAACCCCAAAGTAAACGCTATAAACATCAAAAATACGAATGCTTCTATTTACTCTGATTTCACCACAAACCTTTTTCACGGATCCGCAAAGGGAGTTGATGGCCTTAATCTCAAAAAATAATTAAACACAAACCACAACCCTTAGGTAAATGTCCTACACTAACTAAAAAAAAAGTGTGTTTTCAGTATATTTTTAACAATGCAATGTTCAATTGTAGGAGGAGGGTAGAAAATTTCATGTCCTTGGGCCCGTCACCGTAAATGTTCGTTCGCAAAACTTCTGGCAATGGTTTATCGGTTCTACAACCTTTCCTGCAGCTTAGAGTTTGGCATCTACCATTTAAGTTGTTCGGAATGCAGAGTTTTCAGTTAGAGAGGCGCCACGGTGTGTGTCACCTTATACACAATCGACACAATTGAATTACACTCGGGGAAACGAGTCAATGTTTGTAGGTACATGAATGTAGTTCACTCAACTAATAATCAAATCGTCACGCTGTTTCTCTGCAGTGATAGGAAAATAAGATACGTTCACAACTCTTCTACCCTGGGATGCCACTTTTGCCTCGTCCACGTTCATACATCTTCTCATGCATGTTCTTCGATTGCTGAAGCAGATCGTACCAGATCTTTCGCGAACTTCGAATTTTGCCTCATATATTTTCTTAACCATCCTCTTTTAGATCATTCGTTTCACATGACCTAACAACAATCTCAGTCACCCTTATTTTAAAACAGTAAAATTAATGCAGTTTTCTTTTTTGTAAATATTTGTGTCTCTAATGGATACTGTGCGAATTCTTAGAAATTGTTATAAATAAGGAATCTTAGGTATATTTTTATTCTAATATTAAAGAACGTGCCATTTTACTCGCAAAAGATGCTGAACAGTCATTGCATTTAGGTTTATATATACTGCAATTAATTCTTCGATTTCTTTTGTAAATATTGGTGTCTCTAATGAATACTGTGCGAATTCTTAAAAATTGTTACAAATAAGGCATCTTAGGTATATTTTTATTCTAATACTAAAGAACGTGCCGTTTTACTCGCAAAAGGTGCTGAACAGTCATTGCATTTAGGTTTATTTATACTGCAATGAATTCTTCGATGTTTTTTTTGTTCTTTTTCCTATTGTCTGACCTCCTTCTTGTCCAACAATGACCCGATTAAGTAACAATGACACAATAGAAGTCGAGAGCATTCGCCACAGCAGCCGATGCGCAGTGCGATGTGCATTCGGCCAAAAGCGTATTACGTACCGTTACGAGAGCGGGCAATGTTATCCCGGACAATCGGCGCGTCACTTTCAAAATACATTTTGGCGCCCATTCAAAAAATCCGGTTATCGTTTACCAGCAAACTTGGCAACGCCGCGCCGCCCGCAAGACCCTCCGCCGTAGGCCATTCAGATAAGACCACTTATTAGTTTCCTCGCAACGCGTCCATGGCGTTCTATAATTAATAAAATCAACACCCAGATCTGCCCGAAGCCCTGCGAACGTCATGCAAACTTAGAACAGATGTGAAAACGCGCCTCGATAGCGCGCCATTGACGGTGTATTTATTTTTGATAACAGGTGTATGGTGTTTAGTACAATCCAAAGGTTAAATGTATCTGGACAAATGTCTGTCGGAAGAATGAGAGAGTGAATGGGAATAAAAAGGGATGCGCCACACAGGCGCGCCTACTTAACAAGCAACCAGCATGAGAGCACATACTATTCACTTCTTCTTCTTTTTGTTTAAGTAGATCTGTAATCTGTGATACAGAAAACTACGCCTCCTGGGAAGACGAGATCTAGCTATCCCTCCGTCTTTTTAGTGGTCTTCCTGGTGGGCGTCGTCCAGAGGGGATTTCATTCCGTTCTGTCTACGTGATCTCTCCAGAATCTCCTTCTGGACTTACCCTATCGTGCTTTGTCCTCTATTTTGCAGGTTTTCCTATGTCTGCATTTCGGACATGATCTCGCAGAGTTTTTCTCTAGTAATGGATATCAACACTTTCAGATGTCCTGAGGAGTCCTTTGGTGCGGACAGTGTCAGCCCGCGTGTCTACAGTCTATGTCACGATAGGTCGCACACATATCTTGTATAACTAATAACTTAACTTTGCTTTAAATATAACCTGAGACGGTGCATGCTTTATTAACTTGTTATAAAGCTACTTTTATTTACACTACCTTTAAACAGCTTATTGCAATTATTATGATTCTTTACTAATTATTACGACACAAAAAATACCTAGAAAAAACAAGTATTTTGAATAAAGACTCCCGATTCCTGACATCGTTTCCTCTTTAATTAAAAGACGAGAATGTAACCAAAGGCAAAAAAAGATCGATGACTTTGAGGAGTGATGTTGGAGATGCGCATTGCGTTTTAATGATATGACAGCGAGACATAAATCAATGAGAGGCTCTCGATCAAATGTCGGAGACATATCCTCAATTTTTTGGACATCTTGCCAGAAGAGGAGATAGATAGAGGAGCCTAGAGAAGCTTGTTATGGTAGACCACGTCGAGGGTTGAAGAGGAATAAAAAGACCCCCCACTCGTACCGACCGATTGGAAAAAGCTAGTTTTCTGGTGACAGAATGGAGAAGAGTAATCAAGAGTGCGAGAGGTCGTGGAGACCACAGTTCTTTGTCATGAGGATCCGACATTGATGATTTATTTTTGAAATTATACTTCTTTAGGCATGTTTAGAATGAAATTTTATGATACAAAGCTAATAAGATGGCACAGCACATGTTTTTTTTCATGTAAATTCTAAAGCGCGTGTATAACTTGCTCGTATACTGAAATGGGACTTGAACTACTGACCCACGGATCACGAGGTAGATTCATAATTACTGCACCAAAAAGTTACTTAATCTTGTATTTCAATGTAATAAATTGTCAAATTGTAACTCTGTATTTTTATTAGGAAACTGTTTAATGATTTGAGGATTCCATTTTTCAAAGCCATCACTCACTTTCACTTTCAAAGCAATGGTTAAGATAGTTCTCATATATTTCATCACTATTGGATCCACAACATCAAATTGGTTTCCTCAAAAATTTTCCTCCGTTGGTGCTAATTACGATGCATGAATCTCCGGTCCCGAATTATTTAGACATAAATATCGTTAAAGATACTCTCACTGCAATTAAGCCTTCCTAAACTCCTGATCATTATTTTTGGTATTCAGCAATGACTTTCAACATGTATACAATCTTTAATGTGATTGAAAATTACAATAATTTATGTTTGAAGTTAGTGAAGTCGTGGATTATGTTGAAAGGGATGGTAGGGCGCGCCACATTTAGAACACTGCGTAAGTTTACACAATCTATTGGCTAAGGTCAGGACCACGCTGATGATGGATCTGGGACGACGCGTAGTTTGGTGGTACAAAACGTTACGTCCAGTATTTCTTGAAAGGTAGCCAGAAATCTTTAGACAGTTATTTAAAAATAAAATCGTTAAACTACAATTAGTACTCTCATGTTTTATGTAAAACTAGCGCATGTATGTAGTATATGTAAAGTTTACTGGTAAAAACGGAAAAAAATATTTTTATTTTTGACATTTTTAGAACTAAAATTGTCAGGAAAAGGTATGTATTATTTAAATAAAATAGGTATTTAGCATTTACTATTTTTTGTGTTGACATGGACTTCGTGGTCTTGCTCTGTTGGATTGTACGATGGCATTTACGTCACGACCCTCTCCCCCTCCCTTCTTGTCCTACCTACATTTTCTAAAATGGATCGATAGTGAAGGTTGCAACATCTTTGGAAAAAATATATCGTCACTTTCGGGCGATATCCGATTTTTATTGGCTATTTGTGAAGAAGTGCGTTGCTGTTTTGTCGACTAGGGACTCCACGGTCGTTTTTGAATTACTGGAAGGAAGAAAAAAATTGCGTCTGTTGAGTTTCCTTTTCTTCCTTTCAATTCTGTCCTATACAGTCCAATTAGAATCACCCCAATTTACCCTATACATCTCTCATTCTTTATTTGCCTTCCTCGATTTTCGTCAAGTAGAATGCGATGTGGTTCAAGAGGAAACTCTGTGAACACTGGTGAAAGTGACATTAGATATTCGAAGACGCATTCAAATAGATAAACCTGCTGTCGATTAATATGGAATAAAAGGGACATCAAGCTAACAACTAAATTTAATCACAATATTATCATTCCAATCTTTATGTATTCCGTGGTGAGGGTTCAGATAAACGCCTTGGAAATGAACTGTTTTTATGAATTCTATTCGTCGCCTAAAATTTTCCACCCGTTAGAGAAACACTTTATTCATCCCGTGAGTCTATTGCTTGGTTTTCGACAGCTATTAAGCTCGACTGAACGATATGCATTGCGATTTCTCGAAATATCCGGTATATATCGTAGTAGGTAAATATCGGTATATACTCTCGCATTGACCGACTTCCAGAGTTTTTTTCTAGTGTATTTACGTGTACTATGGACAGCGCGACATACGTATTCCTCAATCCTGCAGCGAATCCAATCAGATGAGGCTCTATCTACGGTGATTAAAAGTGCCACACGGGTAGACGGATAATTTCTTCTGGCTAGTGCCCTGGAGTCCTGAGGGTGACACAGAATCTAGACTTGGGGTGGTCCATCACTAGTCATGTCTCATATGATTAAGGCCACTTTTATCCACTAAATTTCCGAACAGTCTGGAATAATCTAGAAACCGGTCGAATACGCGATTATACACCAGAAGATTCGAGAGAGAACATTCCACAGGCAATGTTGACGCATCGTATTTTAAAGAAAAAAACGACGCCTCACACATCTGGATAAATAGACAAGAGAACTGTGCGACAAATAAACGGTGCGAATAAAGTATATCAGAGACGAGTGAAAGATTCTAAGTGCGACGAATTAGTACGAATTACGGAAAGGTGTTCCAGTTAATGTTTGTATCCAGTGACTTTGATTTAATATTTGGTTCGATTTCTTTGGCGTGGGTCTAGTTAAGTGATATTTTAACATGAGCTGACCAATTTTAGAATAATAAAATAAACACATATTGCTGATTTTGGGCACTAAATATTTTTATTTTAGATTGAAATGAACAGTTGTTATTTAAAAATCAAGTGCTTCTAAAATGTGACTTTCTTTTAAATTGTATTATTTCTTAAATTAAAGGAATTTTAATTTAGTGTAGTATTTTGGTACAATTTTATAACTTTATGTGTATAAAAGTAAGATTTTTGTATGGCAATATAAAACTCATATTCATTCACGTTATTATTACGTGTTTTACAGTCGTTCAAAAATAACCTTTGACGTTCAGAGAATTAGTGATGTCACTCTCTAAATGTTTAATTAATGTTTGTACTTTAATTACCTTCCCTTCAGGACTTCTTGGAATATTATAGGGTAGCGTTTCGACGCAAATATTACTAAGCTGCCTTCTAAATAATATTCCATTCTATTTATTTTAGTTCTGCTCCTGTCTACGAGCTGTACAAGGTATAGCGGATTAGGTAGTATTATTATTTTAGTGAAAAACTACTATTTTCACTATCACGTTCGAGTAAAACACTTTGATGAAAGAAAGACTTTATTTTTTTATTTATGAAATGGTTTAAAAATCTTTTATATCGGGATTCTCTAGAATGTTCGCGCCCAAAAATTATCACAGAACGCAGTCTTAACTCCTATGAATCAATACTCTTCTAGATTATTAGAAAACCATTTATAATAATATTTAATAATCATTTCCTACAAATAGGTAGAACGTCTTATAAAAATATTGATTTATGTATTTATTCGTACACATAACGTAAATTGAATATTTATTCAGAATGTCTCATGGCTAGTAGCAAAAACTATACAGGTGATTTCCTGCAATAACAATGAGTCGAAAATGTTCAAGCAACCATGACCTAATATATCAAAAGTTATGGAGATATGTGACACCAAAGATTGCATTTTCTGACTTATTTATTCTGAATATTTCTGATTTCTTTTTTGCAAAAAGTCAAACCATCATTAGAGTAACTTATTTAGATTATAAAAAATTAATTCGCTTTAATACCAGTCGAATAAAATTATCAAAACCTATTAAAAAGTAAAACGTATCACAAAAAAACAGAGGCTTGAGAAAATCACAAGATTTGTGACTATATTGGGCATCGAATCCGGAACCCCCGGTTTGAAAAACCAGTGTCATTTAAAAAAAATTATATCTTTTTTTAATTCAGTAGGTAAAATAATAACACAGATGATAAATTATTTCATAAAAACGGTGTTTTTTAATACATAAATAATTGTAAGTAGACTGACAGATTTTACAATTTAAGGACAGTTTTCTTTACTTAGTAATATTATTGAAAAAAGTCACAAGTCTATATTAACAAATAAGGTCCACAAAGTGGAGCAATTTTCTTAATTTTAAAAAAATCATTGGTTTTGTAATTTATTAATTGTTTTAATAATTAATTTTTGTCATTTTAATAAAATATACGGAACTTGATGAATAAATTTTAATTAGGTGTTTTCCGTATTAAAATGTGATACAAAACGCAAAAAAAAATATGGTAGGTAAAGAGAAAAAGTGGTAAATTTTGCTCATATTGCCAAACAATCGCCATTATTTCTGTACTTCGAATATTAATTTTTATAATACGTTGTATCCTGATGTTGGTGCAATTGGTTCCGAAACACGTTGATAATTCACTTTACATTGGTTTCATAGAAAGTATTTTATTTTTATTATTATAAATTATTTTATTGCTAAGTTATTTTGCTGTTATTGAAGAAGTGGTTTTTACTTTTCTGTGAATCTATCAACGCAAATATATGGCAAAATGTAAAATTGTACTAACGCGTTTATATTTAATATCTACAATTGTCTCACTCATTGAGGTCATACGAACGAGTTATAGGTACCTACAGAAATCACCATCATCATCACTCTTGACTCTACAACCCTTTCTCGGTTTAGTGCCAGCTCTCCCCAGATCAGAAGCTCCAAGGCAGAGATGTCTTTGAGAACGTTATCGCTCCATCTTAATTTTGGCCTTCCTAAGCTCCTTCGCCCTATCGGCCTTGAGTTCAGCTGGGACTTTGGTGCTTGGTGCTCGGTCATTCTCTCCACATGACCCAGCCACCGAAGTCTTCCCAGTTTTACCATTCCCATATCACATCCTTCCAATATTATCCTCACGAGCATCATAAAAAATTCACACCTTCATAAACGGCACCTCCGGCATGATTTCATAGAAGTACAAACATTCTCAAATGGATAAAAGATTTATTTTGAGAAGCACTGGTGTGTGACCCGTTTCCTATTCGCAAAATATATTTTGCATATTCGTAAACGAAAGCTCACCGCGAAAACAACTCGGTGCACGAATATTTCCCAGCAAAATGGCGGGCGGAAGCGTGTGGGCATTAACGCGTCGTTTAACAATATTGATCACAATAGATTCCAAACTGAATTGGAAGCGAAAGTTTTGTAAACACAACGGTATTTCCTGTGCGCGCACCGCGAGAGCTGTTTCTGCTCCAATTTACGAGATTTTGAATCACCACAGACGAAAATACGCGGCAAACGGCCCGCGTCTGACAGATACGGACGCCATCTTGCATATTTCACATCGTGAATGAGCTCAGGTGATTTCTAGGAAAAATGGACTAGTACAAGAGTAATGACACACTGCGAATGCTAATCGTAAGTCTCATGATTTTTCGACCTTTCGCCTCCACTTACGTCAGACTTACGCCGTATAAAAAGCTGAATGCTTCATTGTTATTATTATTATATTATCTTCTGCGGTCAACGAGCTTAAAGTAAAGGAGCGGGTTTGCAAATTTACGCACACATAATGAACCCTCCCACACCAATCGTTCCATGTATTACACGCCAGATCTACGTAGATACCTTATCTACGACATTAACATTACTAAGTTCGGCTTTTAATGTGTATTTTTTCGTGTATTTTTTTCGATTCTTCTAATAAGGAGTAAAGTTGTGCCATTCTTCAGATAAGGGTATTTGTGAGTTCTGCCGCTTTCTGATAAATGATACCTGGAAGAATCACTTTAGCGCCGTATCGGCTTCGCCTCGGATCCGGTTGGAGGTCTACCAAGACAAGAGTTAAAATATGGGCGTGTCCCAATATCCTCTTCGATTTCTACAACCTCCATCTCCCAAATAACTTATCAAGACTCATAATATACGTGCAAACAAAACTATTAGAAGATGCGTCTCAAATATATCGTCAACAATCTTTATTGAATTCTAAATTGCTCCAAAAGTATGGCAATGGACGAGATACGTGTTAGGATGATAAGACTACTGTGAATGGTACCCACCGCTTACCCAGGACCGTTCTAAGAGCAAAAGCTTCCATATCAGTCCTACTCAATCATCTCCAGATTGACTTTTTTTTTTCAACTACAATGCAGGACCATTCTCCCTCGCTCGGGTCGTATAAACCTTTGCGAGGGGGCACGGCCGCAAACACAACCATTCACAGCTCCCGTCGCAAGGAAATTATCTTTATTAAGATCATACATATATGTAACAATATATAAACAAGAATAACAATATAATAAAATAGATTAAAATAAGAATTTCACAAGACAGCTCCCACGGCGGTGGCAGTGGATGTTGGTTGCAGTTAAGAAAAAATGAAATATAATTCACGTTAAGAAAAAAAGAAGAAGACCGCCCCCAATTCGGGGATAACATAAAGAAAAGGGGGGACAACACGGAAATTAAAACAAAGAAAGGGCGACTTGCAGCCACGAAGCCAAGACCGGCATATATCGACCTTCGAAGAAAAGCAGCATCCAGTGGGGGGAGACTCTCCCACCGCAGCTATCATATTAGCCCCGCATGATCTCCCATCGAGAGACCCACACCTTGGTAAAGCTACGGAAGCATCCGAAATTTGATAAGACTACTAAAAATATTACTGAATGAAGGTCTCCGACCTGCTGATCCGGTAGGTACATCAGCAATAGTGTAGCTTAAAAGATTGTGATACCGGCTGAAAGCTAAGTAGGCAAAGACGGTAATGAAACGAGGTTTGAAGGAATCAAGCGTGTTACATTAATCTGTTAACATTAAAAGACATCGTAGAGAAAATACTGAGATAAATTCATGTTCTTGGTAATTCCAGAAGAGTTTAATTGAATAACTACCTCACCATCACACGAAAAATATGAGGTAAAGCTCGTATGAATCAGGCTAGCTAAAACAATCATTATTAACACATTTCCGTCAGGTAAGTACCCAAAAAATAAATTTGCGAACTAATCTAACATACAGATAATATTGGGTGTCATTAATGGATATCTTTACCACCAAAAACAATAATTATAGTTGAAAATAGCTACTAATGAACCCATAAATCATCGCATTTTAGAGTTCTTCGATTCCCCAAACATAAAACATTTTTACCTACCTTGCCTTTTCTTCTAAATTTCCATATTTTCATTAAAATATTAATGTGAATGAATAATGAAAGATTGATGGCAAAAATACATTATTTTACCCATCCCCGTATATCTTACAATTCCAAGCGGCTAGTGCAAGAGGGAGCCAATAATAGGCGTATCCTTTGTTGTAGAACAGATCGATTTTATTGATGATTTGTGATGTCTTAAAGAAGTCATGAATTTTTATTACCTTTTTTGGAATTAACTAAACACTGAGAACGCTGACTTATGTAATTGGTTCAAAACGATCAGTAAAGAAAGCGTTTGACGCAAAATCAATTGGCCGAAAGCGAGATGATTGAGTAGGACCGATATGGAAGCTTTTACTCTTAGACGGTCCTGGGTAAGCGGTAGGTACCAAAGAGTGTTGGAGGATAGACACTGCCATGGTTGGATGGCGTTACTCAAGACAAGCACGCAGCAGACATTGCAAAACGAAAAATGACAGCGAAGAGCAGATCGTAGTGGCGAAAGTTTCATAAAGAGACCATCGAGTTCAGTTAAAACCCCATCTGTTGCGCCATTGAATTATGATAGTTGAAAGAATATTATCATATCTGTAACTCGCCAAAAATGTTTATATGCCTAAATAATATGTAATAAAGAATAAAAAGGAGAAAAAGAAAAAACAGAAAAAAGGAAAAAATAAAAATTTATGAAAATTACGGAATTTACAAACGTTAATAATGACAGACAGTAATACAGATAGACAACAAAATTATTATTATTGAGATTAATGCACAGACACGTTTGGATGGGTATTATTATTATCACAGGTTAGATAGATATTTCAAACTGAAAATAAAATAAAAATCGCTCCAAAAGTTAGAAAACAAATTATCTGAGGCCGCGAGCGAGAAGCATTTTTATAGCCAAGCAGTTTGAACATTCCAGAGCGGAATTATTATTCCAGTCCAATCTTATTTTAAAACAGATGAAGCTCTATCGAGTTGAGAGAACTGCTACGTATGTATTTATACATTCTTAATTATATAAAATATATCAAAATATAGTCCAAGTCAACTCATCATTCAGGGGGAAATAAGTGGTAATAGAAACGTAGGAAGACGCCGCTTCTCATGGCCGCGTAACTTGTGGCACTGGTATAAGTGTAACTCGACTGAGTTGTTCCATGCGGCGGTAAATAAAATCGTTATAGCCAGAATTTTCGCCGATCTCCGAAGAAGAAGAAGAAGAATTATAATATTGCTTAGTTTAGGGAATGGCATGGTGGTGGAATGAAAGTGTAGTGTATGTCCATATAGATGTTTATTTTTTACCGGAGATAAGCTCCGGTAACAAGTGAAGGTGCAAAAGTAAAATAACACGGTGGGAGGACCGCCCAAGGCGGGAGTGTAGCGTAGACCCCGACTCAAAAGTGGAAGCTGGATGGCTATGACCTCTTCTATGGTTTGTAACTCGTAATACACCTCTGTATCATAAAGTCGCGACTACCTTAATTGTTTTTGTCAATAAGATACTATTAAAACTAACAATTGGTTTCAGTTGAAACGACGAAAGTAAAATTTGGTTAAAATTGAATATATTTTTTAAATCATAAAAATAAAATAAATAACCACCAAGAAATATTGGAATGTTTTAAAAATGGTTTAGTTATTATTATTTTGATTGTTAATTTACATTTATTTTGAACAAAAATATACTGTGCGCGGTGTACATAACCGATACTAAACGTCACTGAAGTCAAGTGAGTTATTGCATTACTGTCTAGCGTCACTCTTTCTCGCATACATATCGCTAATGCACACCAATATGTGTTTCATTCTTGGAGTGCCGTGACCAAAAAAAATCGACCCGGACTGCTACAACTGTAATCCAGAGAATATCATTGAACGTTCTACACTTAAATAAAAATTAATGATAATCCTGATGAAGAGAACATTGTTCTCGAAACATGTAGATTTTTTAATCTAATATAGTGGTGAAAACAAAGTGATTTGTGTTTTATTTTAATAATAATGTCACCACAAAGTTCAAGCCTTCATACAGAAGAAGAAAAAATATTCTTCGAACAGTTAAAAATTAATGGTTCTTATATTCTGCGAAAAATCCTAAAGAATACCTAACTATAAAAATTTTGGTTTATATCTTTCGAAATAGTCTTGGTGTTTTGTAGAGAATAAATATACACTAATATATCATAAGATTTTTATATTTATTAACAAATTATTGTACACCTGTATAAATTATCCTCCTAAAATTATATTTGAATTTCAATTTATTATATATCCGAAGGAAATTTTGTTTAAATGTAAATTCCAGCAAATTTTGTACGCAAGCTAACGCTTCGATGAATGTTCAATATCTGGCATCTTATATAAAAAAAATGTCGTGAAAAATATTTTGTATATATATGTTCCGCTTGTGACTTATTTTCCTTCGACGGCGGTATTTGATATTTTCAAAAAATATAAGCATTCAGCTTTATTTCACGTGGAAATTGTGAAGGTATTTGAGATAAAGGGAAATATATTTGAATTTTATATATTTTCAGATGATGCAGAATATAATAATAATTATATTTGGATAATTTATATTGCGCCGTTTTCGTAACAACTCACCCCAATGGCGCTTCTTTTCTTTTTTTTTTTTTTTACAAAACAACTTTCTGGAAGAAATCTAGTTTACTATTATACATTATGTATTTTTGTTTATTATTATTTATTATTAACATGTCGTAGTACATAGTTTCATGAATACAAAAATAAATTCATACAAAAATAGCGTTTTACTCGCCATAAAGAAGCTGGCTTATGGAAAGAGTAATTTCACATCAAATTATTTCATGTATATTATTAAAATTATAATAAAGGTGTTAATTAAAATGTTAAATTAAAATGTACACAGCGGGCCATGGAAAGGCAGATACTCGACGTGAGCCATCGAGATAAAATCAGAAATGAAGAAATAAGACACCGAACAAAAGTTGCCGATATTATGGACCGTTTTGCAAAACTAAAATGACAGTGGGCTGGACAAATGTTTGTGATACTAGATGGGCACCCAGAATCCTACAGGACGAAAATTGAAGCGTCGGAAGACGACATTGTCCAGCAAGCATGCGAAGGGGGAGAAACAGAGATGAGTGGAAGAAAACGGAAGAGGCCTACATAATGGAAGAAGAACTTAAGTAATAGTCTAATTCTACAGGTTTTTGTATGATTATCTAAATAAGTGCGTCTTTAGTTATTTTTTGAACTGTGGTAAGCTGTTTGCTATATTAATAATGAGAAAATATTATCAATACTTTTAATATTTAAAGCATTAACTTTGTGGTAAGATATTATAACAGAATGTTAGTTAAATTAGTATAAAATGAGAAAATAACTAAAAATCTTCTAAGAATAGTTTAAATGCAACAAAACAGAGCCACGAGAAACATTCTAAGAAGAAAAAGATCTTGAATTAAAAATATGTTTAGAGATATAAAATGGCTCGCCGTTGAAAAAGGACTAAAGCTAAACACAATTATTTTCAAAAACAAAATTTTTAATAATAAAATACCGAAATACTGCAATAATAAAATAATATATAACAAAAATATTTTTGAACATAGAATGCAATAAATGCAAGCGAAAATAAAGTGTGCACAAAAAGAGTGCGAAATATTTTAAACTAACGAATATTGCTTCGTTTAAAATCGTGTTCAGTGACTTTGCATTTTAAATAGTTTTTCATTTGCCTTCCATAGCTACGATCCCATAACAATATCCACAAAATTCCATGGCATAAATAAAATAACAAGCAGTTCGTGTGTGAATTACACAAAGCACTTCTGCCAAGTGTGTAGGTTAATGGTTAAAATACCGCGTGTATTTTGCCTCGAAACCCATTACAAGACCCAACACAATGGCTAATGACCCTGATGAGTTATGTGTGTCTATTTGTAAGAGTGATTAAGTTCTGGCTTGTAATACCGTGCCGAAGACGTATCACACTTCTTTGAGAGATCGTTGCACACTTGTTAGACGCTCGCGTCGAAAATGAGGGAAAATGGCGAAAATTTTCCAATTGTGGAAAAACAACTTAATTAGTGCAAATGGTGGAGAAAGACTAAAAAAACTATCCCATATAAACCAAGTTTTTATTATACTCCCTTTCTTTGTAAAATATAACAAAAATTAAAGACGAATTAAAACATATAACATAACAATAAACTTACAGTAATTTAATATATTTCTAATATGTCAGGTGTTTTGAGCTTTGATAAGACACTTCATGCTTTGAAGATTAAATTCTAAAAACATTTGTCAGTCAATTTAAATTTTCGACATTCGTAGTGAAGTACCTATTATGTATACCGACGGGGTAATTCAAATTTAGAAAATATTCCGCGACGTTATCGGGCCGCCGTTGGTAATCAAACTTTTATAATGATTCCAATTTGAAAAAAACAATAAAATTTCTAAAAATCCGAAATTATACTATATTTATTAATTTTTTTAACGAAAATTTGACAGATCTTCTTGATCGTCGCCATGAGTCTACTTGCCAAGTTTCAGCTCGATTACATCACGGGAAAAGGGTCAAAAATCGATCCAGAGTTTTTTTTTACGGCAAGCCGGCAAGCAAGCAAGCAGACGCCACGAGTTAATATAAAGGGAGTAAAAATAGATAATATAGAATGTGGATAATATGAATATAGAATACCAATGACATATGCAATATAGTAAGGATGAACTTATTAGTTTTAATTTTCTTTACACTGAAATATTAAAAATGTAATACATTTATGTATTTTATTAAAAAGTATAAAGTTATGTTTTCATTTTATTTAATTGTGTTTGTGACGTTAAGATTTCAAATAGGGTTAGAAAAAATTTATGTAAAAGTACTTTTCATTTTACTCAACAAATTACATGATCTTTTTTAAAATTAATTTTAACATTGACTTGCCTGAGGACTATTTAAAATGAATGTTTATTTTTTCGTGCGTTTGACAGCAGAAATTAAGGAGCTTAAAGCACTTTATAATTGAAAAAATATTTAAATTGCTAAAACAACAACACTTGTGAACTTACGTGTGGACACTTCGAAATTTCTTACCGTTTGGCTTACAAAAAAAAACAAACATTTTTGTAATGCAACCCTACAAAGTTTTTTTTCGTGTTCCTTGTGCTATATGCTATACATGCTACACAATGGTGAAAAATTCTAAATACTATTTTAAAAATAAATTAAAGCAAGTGCCTTAAAATCAACGAAATTTCGGAAAAATGTTTAAGATGTGGCAATACTGTAATGTAATATGTTAAGTCTTGACCAATCGCAGAGCGCATAAAATCGTAAGATGCTTTAATCAGGATACTTTCAGATGCAAAATGATTAGTTTGGCGATTGTGTTGGTCAGCAATTTCTTAATATAAAGTGAGGTTGTTTTTTGGGCTTGGTGAAGTGAAAAGTGATTTTGTATATATTATATATATAATCATAAAAATAAGAAAAACAGTTGTTGATATACAGAGCCTTGGGCCATTTAACTCCTGTGTGTCGGTGATGTAACGTAGGTCTACCTGTCATACAAAATATAAAGTATCTACCTTATTTACAAAAACTAAAACGTCACATTTTTTGTAATCATCGAATAGACATTTTCACACCAAAATTACTAAATTAAACTGTTACCAATGTACGGATTTTTTAATTAAAAAATATTTATTCATTACTCTGGCCAGTGTGTAAGAGAGAGCAGAATATTGTACATCGCAGTTAAATCGAGCAAGAAAGAGCACGACAATACCATACATTTCATGTAGGACAGAGATGGCGGTTACTTGGGTTTCGGCGAAAGCAAAAACAAGTTAGAAAGAGTACGGTAGAGTCGGGTAACACGTGCTAGACAAAGACAGAGTGCATGCGACTGAAGCGAGCAGGCGACCGCGTCGTTGTATTCAGTCGCTAATGAAACGTCAGCGGAAGCGCACGCAAATTCGATTTGCCATGATTTCATAATAATTTACTAAAATAATGCAAATATGTATGTTTACCTTACATAATTATATAGAGGGACCTTTAAAAAGTCTTATCTGTATTGTATATATGTATATTTTATCACACATTAAAAACTATGCCGATTTTTAATCAGGTAACGCTGTGTTACACCACCGTCCCCAAAGTTTTTTTTTTAGCACAGTCTTTTAAGAGTTAAAAGAAAACACATATTTGCAAGAGGTACAAGGGTCGATAATAAAAAAGTGTGAAATAGTTAGCTTATTTGTCCGTGTATGTATGCGTTATTATGTGTTCGCGTGTGTACGTGTGTGTGTTCACATGTGAGAGAGGAAATATGTCATTACACAAGCTGATTAGTAACGAATTATGACAAAACTTAAATGTAAAATACATAAGTTCTGTGGCAACAAAAGGTTGCGTCATAGATATCTAGAACGTGGTTAATAATACAGTTTTTGCCGTAGTTTGTTCTCCAATGATTTAAGTAGAAAAGGCATGGTGCTCTTGTTCGTCTATGCGGGATAATGAAATGTATCGAGTTTAAAATTTCAGGTGAATCTATGCGATTATTAAGTATTTTGTTAAGATATTTTATACCGCTTATCATCCGCGTGTCTTCAAGAATAGTTCAGTGTTTTTGTGAAAGTCTGCTGAATGCGTTCGAGACGTTTATTATATATTTATTTTATATACATAAATACGTAAGTGGAGACATATGGTCTCCACATTACGTATTTTGTAATGCAAAGAACAAATTGGTAATGCAAATTCTAAAATACTAAGTACGTAACAGAAAAATATGCATTTTAAAGACAAAGTGCTATTGAACGGATTAGTCATTCAAAGTAACAATCTGAGCATTCTAGATTTTAGTTCTTATATTAGTGAAATTGGATTCTAAGACGCCAAAACGATGAAGCAGAACTGTAAATCTGCGTGAAAAAGGCTACACATATGAAGAAATCGCCAAATATTGGGTGGAAGATGTACCAAACCTCGAGTAAAAAGGTATGCCAACGCCACAAGGAGACGAAAAGTACAAAAACCACAAAATCCGGAGGAAAGCCGAAGGTTACGCTCCAAGATGAAATGTGAATTTTCCAACTTGCCTTGCAGGACTGCCATCAGACATCCAAAGATACTGTAACGATATCAAATAGACATTGCTGAAAAATTATACGAAAATATCTATCTGCTAAAAGCTCATGATAAGGAGAAGCACCACAATTCATAAATACTCTATAATTAAATATTTGCCGGATAAGTAGGTGCGGGCGAGCGTTATTATTTCTGCACGCGGGCGTGTAAAGCGGGCTTTATGTTATATGATTCTGATGAAGCGAGCCAATCAGGAACGTTTGTTCGCGGAACGAATTCGGCCAATCAGAGGCTTTCGGAGAGTTAGACTTTACCTTTACACGTCGGTTGGAGTCAAAAATGGCGAGAAATATAGACTATATAAGCCATACAAATTCGAGGATCTCTCTTCTTTCTTCAGCATCAACGTTGGCCGGAGGCTCTTGTGGAGAGAGGACCGAAATACCATCAGAGAGTCACAGAGGCAGCAACACTCGAAGATACAGCTAAGCATTTTCAATATTGTTTATTTCTGTTGCCCTTTTCGTGTATTCAATTTGGAACTTTCTGGATCGTAACAAATATTGATGCATGTTGTGGATTGTTCTGTTACGTATTTTGGGCCTGGGGATGATTATTGCTATACGCGCTTCAGATTTGATATGCAAGGAATCGTGATATTGCGACTGTGATAATTCCAGCGGGTGAATTATTGCATAACGCTTATGAAATATATAATTCTGTCGCTGTTCATATGAAAAATCATTTAAATTTGATATCCATATATTACCAAAGATATAAAGGCTTTAAAATGGAATACTTTACTGACGAAGGGTGTTTCGTGTTTGTTTGTGGGATTTAAAATTCAGAATAATTATGTATATTTAATGTCGCCAGGTTCGGAATGTTCGAGAGATTCTTCAGGGCGGATGTATCCTTATGCAAAAGAATGCTTTGTTATCTGTGCTAGCGGTTGAGTGCACGGATTTCTATATGATTTGTGTAGATCGTGCGAGGAGTTTCTTACTAATAATATATTTTAAAAATGAATCGGGATTTTATAATTATTTTATTGAAACACGGATGTGAGATTATTGGACAAGGTACATGTTTGTATTGCGTATCGTTGGGCAATCGTATTAAACACGATTTGTTCCTATCAAGTTCTTATAAAGACGTGTTTCGAATTGTATATATTGTATAGAAATAATTAATTTAGATGCAGCCGGTCTTCAGCTTAGAATCGCGGAAATTTTGTACTAACGAGCAGCATTCTCGATGGAAGGAAGGTGGAGGCTACACAGGCGCTGGTAATTGCTCAATTTTGGAGAAGACCCGTTATATTACTTCGGATCAGGATGCCATCTCAGAAGCAGACCAACTACAGAAATAAGATAAGAACCTTTAATATTATTTATTCCTGATGTTTTCTTATGTGTATTAAATGGATTGTTCGTGCTACATAATTTGTCATTGTCACATAATCACTATTCATTTCATTACGTGGGTTCAGAGCCGACGGTAACGGACGCGGAAACAAATTAGTACTGATGTCGGGACGTAACGTCGGGATTATATCTTAATTATCTTTGGGATAGAAGCGAGGTCATCATACGTGCATTCTGCATTACAAACGTTTTACTAACATATATAAATACATATTATTGCGTTTTACAAATTGAATAGGATCGCGGGAAATAGGCATTTCGTCCGGTTGTGCAATATTAACTTCCAACGTAGCATAATGAGATCTTATTATCGGCGCTAGACTCTTAAGGTTAGGCACGCGGGGATTATAAATGGGATAATGAACGAGAACCGAATGGGGAAGTTCGTCTCTCCATGGTCGGGAGGCGAGAAGTCGTACGTCTTTCATGCCCCGTGATCTTGGGAGGCTGAATTTCGATTGTGGAAAAGGATGAAGTTGGATCTACTCGCGTGGCAAGACAGGGTCGAATGTCGGAGCGCGCGTTCTCGGCTCTGGAGTCTGATTAGATTGGGGAGACACCTTAGGTCAGGGACTAGGTAGGCCCATCTTAACTGTATCTACCCGGTTATAACTGGGTTTTAAAGCCAAGAATTACAGGATGGTCTGAAGGTCTTGATGCGGTTACCCCTCTAACATCTAAGGGGAAGAGCCTCTCACGTCTTTTCAGTCCCCTTGGTGCGACGAGCTCGGGCTCTGGTTATGAATGTATGTGAATGTAATA
>JADDOH010009986.1:0-39844 GCA_016648135.1 Agrypnia vestita | reverse complement strand
TTTCTCCACCATAAGAGAGTACTTGCCCTCATGTGGCCCCCAGATCATCGAGCCACTCTCGAGTCTACTCCGCACCAAGGAGTTGTAAAGAGTTCTCAGTACAGTTCATTAAATTAATAGTTGCTCTATTTCTATCCTCCCGCCACTTTGTATTCATTACTGAAAAAAATATTTCAGTAAATGCTGAGGTGGCGGGAACAGAAGTAGATATGAGACAATTTTAGTAATATTTTTAAATTCTTCTGCGGTGTTTACTAATAAATGGCTCCACTTTTGGCCAGTGCTCATTTCAAGAAAACCTTTGTCTTTTGATTCGTTCTGAAACTCCATTATTGTTATTTATTTGTGGCTGCGCTGCACTGAACGCCCTCTGACTAAATAAAAATAATTATGCGAACGTCTAAGTCTGAAACTTATAGTGTTACGCATTTTGATGCTGAAAACAGTATTTTGTATTCTTTATTTTTGTTCAACAGTAAAAAGTATAATGTAGTGAAAAACAGTATGATACTATTTTTAACAGTACAGTTGGCAACCCTAGTTACACCCTGTATATTAAAATAAATTCATAGAAGGTTTTTCATATTTTTCGATGCAAATTTACAATAAATTTCTCAGTTAATAATTACAACAGCTCTTTGTTTTTCCATTTGAATATAATGACATTCGTGGAAACATGCACTCTCTTTAATTGTAATGACGGGTTCATAATTCCAGTAAAACTAATGCTGGAGTCGTCAAGAGACAGACATGAATGACGTGTATTTTTCATATATATTTCAAATCAATTAGAAAGATATAGAAAAATAAAATCCAAGAAAAAATATTTGGCTGCTACCGGGATTCGAACCACAGATCTCCTCCTATCCGGGGCAGGCGCGTTATCCAATTACGCTATAGCGGCCTCTTAGATTTCCGTGAATATACCAACCTTATCTTTAAGTCTCATCTATTAATTGATTAACATATATTATCCATTTTTAGAGCAATCCACTTTTTCTGGTACGGTAGTCACAAATTACTTTGTGTAACTGCCGCTAGGGGACGACAGAATTAACCGTTTTAATTAATTTTTATTTTTGGACATAGCGTAATTGGATAACGCGCCTGCCCCGGATAAGAGGAGACACGTGGTTCGAATCCCGCTAGCAGCCAAATATTTTTTCGTGGATTTTTCTGTAATTAATTGAATAATTAATTTTGTTCTAAATGTCACAGAACTTCGTTCTGAAAAAATTGCAACTTCACAATACGAATGTGTTCTTGAATATAACATATATTTCAATGCAAATTTACAGTAAATTTCCCATTTAATAAAAGCAACATATGTCTGCTTTTTTATTTCAATATAATGACATTCGTGGAATATGTACTTCTTTATTGTAATGACGGGTTCACAATTCCAGCAAAATTAATGCTGGAGTCGTCAAGAGACAGACACGGATGACATATATTTTTCATATATATTTCAATGCAAATTTACAGTAAATTTAATAAAAGCAACATATCTCTGCTTTTTTATTTGAATATAATGACGTTCGTGGAAACATGTACTCTCTTTTATTGTAATGACGGGTTCACAATTCCAGTAAAACTAATGCTGGAGTCGTCGAGAGACGGACATTGATTACATTGCGCAGTAGACCGTGACAAATGGATGCGATCGAGGAGAGCCGCTTTGGATTTGCATAATGCGATTGTCTGGACACAATGGTGGCGAGAAATGCGTACAAATGATAACAATTATCATTCAACATTATTTCAGATCTACCAGACAGGGCCACCTCTTTTCCCTTTCAACTCATCAAACCAATAACAGGAAATCCTCTCCCATCCCACGTATACGCTCAGATTACTATTACATTTTGAATTAATTGATATTCTTAAAGGTACTGATACACATGCTTATTTTTGAGCATGCTCAAAACTAGCATCCTCTTACAACTGTACACACTTGCTCGTTATTAGCGTGCTTATTTTAATCATGCTCATGAAAGAGCATGCCCAAAGCTAACAATCAAACACACATGCTTATTACTGGCATGTTCTTTTCATAGAATAGAGACGCTTTCGTTCAAAATGGAAACTTTGCAAACTGAAACAAGAAATTCATGTGAACCATTAAATCAAAACAGTTCCCCAGTTTCCATCCGCACATTTTTGATTTTAGTTTTTATAATTTTTAATGTTTGACTTGAATCATTCATGTCTTTTAATAAAGTTTCATAAAAAATATTTCTTGCTAGGTAATACCTACCCAGTATTCCACAGACATTAACGATTCCTATAATAATTCACGAAAAGTAATGTTTTATCATCTCCCCAACGCGCCATATTTGTTTCATCTGTTGCAGACTGAGAAGATCGCATTGATAATCGATACTAGCCGCGAATGACATTAGCATGCTTATAAGCAAGCCTGTTCACACATACTCAAATGATACCTCTTCTCATGGTGAATGACATTAGCATGCTCTCAAATCAACCGGCGATTGATTTTTGCTTTACATGCTCATTACTAGCAATATGCGTACACACATGCTACTAATTATTAGCAATAGGCCAAGAAGCTCAATACTACGCATGCTCACGTGCCACTAATGAGCATGTGTATCAGTACCTTAATACCAAATATGAAGAATATCGTCGTGTGGTGAGAGGCAGATACTGGAAACTAGTCACCCTCCCTAACAATATGCATTATATACATTATACGCATTACTAATTATTACTGTTTACTTTCACTTTAATCTATGTTAAATTAATCTTTTAATAGTACTGTAAAATCAAAAAATGACTGTTAACATTATCATTGTCTCATCTGTGTCTTCTTGTAACTATTTTTTGTGCTTTTCCTTATCATGTGTTTATGTCTTCCTGTTGGAATATTTATTAAACATATAAAAAAAATGAAAATACTGATATTCAGGCGTATTTTTGTACATATGTTAAATAATTCGGGAGAATATCATATTATATAGATACATCAAAAATAATATTCCTTAATACTCAGTCTATAACATAGATATATCATTACCAGCTGTGAAATTGATGTATACTAACTAGTTCATGAGAAAAGACTACAGATGTCTTTAGCACAGTCCCTTCAAACAAATGAAAGATTTTCAGATTTGGTACATACATATAGAATTATAAAGTGATCACTTGAGCCAGATCGTAAGCCCTGGGCAATCCTATAAGAAAACTTCCATATATGTTTCTCATATGAATAGCTTAGTCCTGTGAGACTTCTACAATTTATCTCAATCCACTAGTGATGGTTTAATCGTTATTTTAACCGATTACTCATGGTTATTTGAGATTTGTATCGGATAGTGTCGATGATTGGTAACTAAGAAATAACTGTTGTCAAGTACCGATGGTTGATACAATCTGATACGAATCTCAAGCAACGGTTATTGTGTAACTGGTTAGAATACGATCACTAATTTCCACTTTATTTAAAAGTACCTTCGCTGCAGTAGTGCATATAAAATATCTTCCGCAAACAGCACCAAGTCCACTGTCACTTGTTCTTTATGATTTAACTAGCTGTAACCCGTCAAAAATGACGGAAAATTGTTTTGCGTCATTGCTATATGTCCTATATGTGGTATTTTTCTGACGGGTCACGCACATGCGGTGGTGGCAACGTCGCCAGGTAGAAGCCTTAGTGTTTGCTCGCTCGGGGTTCAAGCCTTCTCCAGCCGTTCGAACGAAAATTACGGACGTTACGGACAGACAGACAGACAGAAAACGAAATTATTATATTTAGATAAAAAAAACCATCATCACTTCTAAGTAAAATCCTTAAGTTTTGCGCTTGTCTCGCTAGGTTATTATACCCTTTTCCATTTAAGAAAGACGATCGAATTAGTATGTCTAAGCCGTGTGTACGAGGCGCGTTGTTTCGTTGTGTTGGTGGTTATATTCGTAAACACACACAACGAAACAATGTGCGTCGCACGCACGGCTTACACATACTAATTCGATTGTCTTTATTAAATGGAAAGAGGTCCAGTTTTGCACACGCGCGAGTGGTTTCAATCTCCGCTAATACAGTTCCACCAGTCGTCGGCTCTCGGTAGCCATTTTTTTCGCGAATTTAACGCCTAGCTTAATAATATATTCACGCTAACGTATTCGCCATGCAAATTCCGGCCATACTTCCAACTTTCAAAGGATTTTGCATAAATATCATCACAATGGACAACACGTTTAGACAAAAACCATCTGTGAAAAACCAACCGATATACAAACATTGAATTTTCACGGTAATGAACTGCTGGAACAATAATTTTTATTTATTTACTACCTGATGATAGAACGAAGCTTCTAGAAACTCCTAGAATTGTATATTTTCAATAACCCCTCTGAGAGGAGAAGAGTCATGGAACCACCCTGCTGCAATATTATTTAAAAATTTATTTTAGTTTATTTTTGATGAGACACTAACAAAATGCTGGATACAAAATAAATGGCGTTTTTTGGAGGTAAACAAATTTAAAATAAAATAAAACACTAAAATCGTTGTAGTGGCCATGATATTGACTTTAATGGAAAAATAATTTTATGCCATTAGTATAAATATAGGATTTTTTTTAATTGGAAACAATTTTTTCAGCGACAGTCAATTTGACAGCTAAAAGTTGATTTGTGTTCAGTTTGTTGTGCCATTTCACGGTGAATAGATTTACGCCTGAATAACGCTTGAAAATTGTGCAAATGTATTTAATCATATTTATACACTAATGGCATAAAATTATTTTTCCAGTAAAGCCAATACCACATGTTTATGTGTTTATTTCATTTTAATATCTCTAAGAAAATATATCTCCTCAAATCAAAATCAAAAATCATATCTCTAAGAAAAACTCCCCTTATATAAAAAAACAGTCCAATATTCCAATTACAAGTTTCTTCGGCAATTCTGTTCTAGCAACACTTATATATTTAATGTATCATTGCAATGCAATTATGTACTAATATATGTGCAGTGCAATTGGTGAACAAGTAAACAAAATAAAATTGGTAAAAATTATTGACACAGAGATACATGAACATTGCAAATTTAAGGAGAAGTATTGGGGTTTTATGCCTAAGAGAATGATCTTATAAAAAGAATTAATATTATGTATGATAGGGGTTCAGATTATTGTCAAGAAAATGGATGTTGTGTAGAAGTGAATTTTTAAATGATGATTGAAGCATATCAGCATTAATGTTAGGGTTAGCAAAATTCAAAATATTTAAACGCTAATGTAAAATTTGTAATAACGTTCAGACGACCGCTATAAAATGATCTAAGGGTCAAAATCTGTATGCATCCCTTATATTTGAAACCTTCATGGGAATATTTGAATAAATGATTAGTGCTTCATAGATTTTTTATTCTTTACCTTTCATCACAATGTTAACAAAATAAAATAAATAATACACTTTATTTTAATATTTTTTATAAATACGGAAGTTAAGAAAAAAAATATTGAAAAAATATTAAAAAAAATGAAAAACAGCTGAGATTTGATATGAGATGCAACACGCGATGGACATTTTAGAAAGGCATTTAGCCAACCCTTTCGCGGAGGCGGTCGTCTCGTTTCTTATTTACTTCTAACTGGATTTGTTCGCTTTGAACTGGACGCCAATAAACTGACGAATACCAGTTAGACGTAGAACAGCTTTTTTCTCTTACCCGAGTGTACTAACTCCGCAGTTAGAGGCTCCGTGTTAAATGGTTTCAGACAAGAAGTTACAAGTTGAGCTAATTGGTAGTCTCTGGAGAATATAAATATAATTCTTAGAAAATGTGTTGTTTTGTTTTTTCTATTCCTTTTTCGAATACTGAAAGATCGAATTTTTTGCTCGTCTTCATTACTAAATTATCTGAAAGAAATTAACTAACTAACTAACTGACCATCACACTGTTTTTTAGAGGGGTAGTCAAAGAGTATAGAACGCCACACTCTTCTATCTTGGCATACCACTTTTGCCTCTTTCATACATTATTTTTTAGAACATTTTCGATGCTAACGCATTATCTTCAGTAATGTTTAGAAAGACTTAAGAACGATGTGATGAGTGGGGTGGAGATTAGAGTCGTGTTTTATTTGTGAGGGGATGTAATAGAAGGTGTTTGAATATTATTGTAAAAAAATACTGAAAGTAGACAAAGTTATCATTTTTTAAAATATAATTTAAAATGGACTCTCAAAAAATTTACACAAGAAAATTTCGTTTTTTTTCTGTTAATCTTTCAAATTAATTGACCTTATTTGTATTAAAATAAGTTAAATGTCTAATTTAAATGTTTAATGTTCAATTCTATGTACCGTTTTTTACACGAGTTTCGAGGCATGTTTCAGCTGATCAAAATCAACGTGCTAATGAGACGATGATGATATGGTAATATCCTTATTCATCAGAGATCCAAGGAGATTAGCTCGCTCATAGTCTCATCCAATACATCAATCTTCAGTGGCGGCTTTATTCTTGTTGCTTGCACATCGGCGCCGCAGAATTTTAAGATTCGCGTTCAACATGCTTCCGAATAGCCTTACATGACATAATAACGTAGAAGTGTTTGTTAAAACTCAAATTTAACTATCAAATTTACATCATATTGGTAGATACCGATGAAAATAAATGCGGCCATATTTATTTTTTGTATAAATATGTAAGAGCATCGAAAGTAAGACCTAACTTTATTATTTAAAAATTATAAATGCAAGTGCGATCGGTAAAACAGTTTGCTACATATTATTTGACTGTTTTCATAATTTGTTGTCAAACGTGGGAGGTGCATGTGTTGGTCATTTTACTTTGACAAAAAGGGAAGAAAAAAGTATATCAGCCTTGTTCCATAATTAATGTACACCAAAGTCATTTTTTATATGATATTTTAATTTAAACTAAATTAAACTTTGTAATGCACACACTTGCAGGGTAATTTATCCCTACTACAGTTTCGAGAGGTGTAACTTATAAGATAAACTACACCTGATGATGAGAGGGACTGCTCACCTCGATACTACTCGTATTGTAGTGATACATTTAACTAAGTGTATTGTGTACATTACAATGTTTAATTTAGTTTTAATTAAAATAGTCATGTTGCACCACAAAGCAACTGCCATATCAATTAATAATATTGTATATGTGGGGTATAAAAGCTAAGGCAGCAATCCAAAAAAAATTAATGTAGTCATCGAGGATTACTAATTTATAATACACTGAATTAGAGATTTTATAGGAAATATAGCCTATAAATTCATAGGAAACATAATTTTGAAAGGGATAGACACATAAAATCTAGAATTCAGTACCTACATTTGAAATTAATAATCCTCGGTGACTGCATTCAAAATATTTATTTTTATTTTTTGGATATAGGGTATGTGATAATACTTTGGGATATTGTGGCTTTAGCGCTTGTTCAGACACAGCGAGAACCGTGCCGTTTCAGAATCGCATGAGATCCGTGCGGGTCTCATTTACCTAGGTTTGTATGTGATCGTTCACACACAACCGTGCGGTTAGTCAACCGCTGCGGTGCCCGCAACCCAACCGTTAGAAAATAGACCCGCACGGCGCCCGCACGATCCTATTACTATGGGGCCTTACGAGAGCGTTCAGTCGCGTTGCGGGCACCGCACGATTCCATGTCACAACAGCAGCACGCGTGGATTATATTCTCTTTTCTATGGTTATGGATCGCTTTGACACTGAATTTTTTATTGATGAAGTGGAGAAAAGACCTGTAATATGGGAGAAAAGACCTGTAATAGTGTGAGGATTACTCAAATATGCCAAGAACCAAGCTTGGCAGGAGTTGGTGGAGATATTTGGAAATGGTGGAAAAAAAGAGTATTTTAGAGAAGTAGGTATTTATTCATCAAAAATGAACTGACAGAGTGATATTTATTTGTCTTGCCATGGAACACGGCCGTCGTTAACAAAGTAATGAGCGAATATATCTCTGATATTCAAAGATGGAGTTGTGCGCGCGAAAATAAACTGACGTTTATTTTCGCGCGCACAAATCGCTTATTAACCGCGGCTGTGAACAGATGACACAAATCGCGTGTTTTGAAACGCGATTCTAAAACTGAACGGTTCCCGCTGTGTCTTAACAAGCGCTTAGCATCACCAACAGTCCAAAAGAATATGCCAAAAGCCAGAGGTAGGAAGAAAAAAAATGAAGCTTTTCACAGCATTCGAGGACAATTTAAAGCAGAATCTATTACAAAAATCAAGTAAACATGTGAAGTATTTGTTTAAAAAAACTAACCCATAAAAACCAAGTTTTTGTTATACTCCCTTTCTTTTTAAAATATAACAACAATTAAAGACGAATTAAAACATATAACATAACACTAAACTTAAAGTAATTTAATATATTTCTAAAATTTCAGATGTTTTGAGCTTTGATAAGACACTTCATGCTTTGAATATTAAATTCTAAAAACATTTGTCAGTCAATTTAGATTTTCGACATTCGTAGTGAAGTACCTATTATGTATACCGACGGAGTAATTCAAATTTAGAAAATATTCCACGACGTTATCGGGCCGCCGTTGTTGTAATCAAATTTTTCTAATGATTCCAATTTGAAAAAACCAATAAAATTTCTAAAAATCCGAAATTATACTATAATTATTAATTTTTTTTAACGAAAATTTGATAGATCTTCTTGATCGTCGCCACGAGTCTACTTGCCATGTTTCAGCTCGATTGGATCAAGGGAAAAGGGTCAAAAATCGATCCAAAGTTTTTTTTTACGACAAGCCGGCAAACAAGCAAGCAGACGCCACGAGTTAATATAAAGGGAGTAAAAATAAAAACCAACGAAGAAGGAAAGGGAACGTAAAGTTCTTCCGGTGAACCAGATGTTTCCATTAGTGACGAAGTACTGTTACAAGACCCCGTCGCATATTTGATGTTGCTTATCTCCGTTAACATTTCACCCAGAGTGTAAAGAATATTTTCTATTCAAAATTAAATGAAGAAGACCCCCGAAGTTTTTGCTACTAGACACGGAACCCCGTATAGCTTTTAAATTAAATAGTTTTGGGGGCTCCTGGGCCACCTAGGGCCACGCCACTGTCATACATGTTGGTAAACAGCCAAGGAATGTTGATTTTCCCACGAAATTCATCATAATGTTGCATCACTCCACCGGGCGTATTAATTAATATTGTTATCTTGTGATTTCTACACTTTAATGTTTTTAATATAAAAAAATACTAATTTTTACGTAAAGCTGCCTAATCAATCGTGCATTATAATCATTTCGCGACTGTCAAGTATGGAAAATGAATTATCCAAATGATTTTTTTAAAGAACGTTATTTAACATTAAAAATGCTAACGGTATTTCATGCAAATTAATGTTTTTCAAATGTGTGTCCTGTTTTGACTTTTCCATATGATATTTTCATTGAGTAAAATACTTTTGAGGGAATATTAATTTAATAATACGTGTTCGACTAAATAACGACGATTGACTTTAAAAAAACGTTCCTTTAGAGTTGAAAATAAATTCCTGCAGTTCATTCAATGCTCGAAATGGACCGGAACGAAAAGGACTGGCAATCAATCAACCTGTATTACCTGTTATCTGCTAAATCCCCCGAACTCAAATGTCATAATATCCGATGCTTCTTACCTACTATAATCTACATCTACCAAAAATATTTCAGGTTTGATACTATGACGTAGATCTGGCGGTCGCTGGCTCTTAGTCTAATATGTACATGCTGCCAAACATATTTAATTTGGAAAAACGATACATAAAAAGTTGTACTGTTTTATTTTTTCCACAACCTCTATGTATGTCATTTTTATTTAGTTTTGTTAGATTTAAAAAAAATGTGCACTTCTGAAAGAGAACGGAGCTTTAGATATCTGTATTGTATTCGGTGTTTTGAAATTTTTTTTAAATATATTAATATTTTTCCCGACAATTTTAGTTGAAAGCTCGGCGCAAGTTAAAAATCTAAAAACGTCTCAAAATGAAACACATTTACGTCCTTCGCAGCAAATTTTGACGGAAGAATTTTTTAACGCTCTTTTTAAAAAAACAGACCTTCTGCGCAGGTCTTCTAATTTTGAAATTGGTACATCGTGCTGTCAAATAGAAAACTCCTGTAAGATGAGCTAGGTTGGCGTCTAAACTCACTAATTTTTTTTAAAGAAATCATTTGCCCTTTTGAATTCAGTTGTATTCATTACTCTCTTTGATCTTTCTGAATCAAATTTTGCGCAATTATTATTTAGGACCCTGCGCGAAAAACAGAAACCCTGCTCCTTCAGCTGGCCACCTTTTCTTTACCTCTCGATATAAATGTGCATTATTTTGTTGAGACGAACTCTAAAATCCTGAAAAAAATATTGTCATCCCCACATCTCTCCAAAAATCTTGTCGTACCTGGACCAAATATTTCATGCATATTTATAATTAAGAGCCCGCACACAAATGAACCACTTTTCCTCAATCATAACCGAATCTGAACTTAAATATTAAACAAAAATACCTATTCATTATTTAGCAAATATCAAATATAAGTTGCTGTAAAATTGTCAGGCGTTTTTTTAAAAATATATTGTTACATAACCAAAAACGAAAACAAACTTGGCACATATTATGTACAATTATCATTGGTGACCATCACCATCCACACCAAATCTTCCAAAACCACACTTCTGCTGGTGTGGTACCATAAATAGGAAGATAATTATTAATCTTTCCATGAATATTCCCAATTGATCCCACTCGACGCCTACAAAGATATTTCGAAATAGACTTGTAGGTACCTATTCGGTATGGCACCCCGACAAACCCGAACGCAGATAATGCTGCACAAAACAATCCCGACAATGCCATGCTAATCAATATTTTAAAATGAAATATTTTTTTTCATTTTGTGGGCAGCTTATCAATCTTATTATGTTATAATTCCTTTAGAAACGTCGCTGTGTTTGAACAATTTCTGTTGCCAGTACAAAAACAAACAATGCATAACCTAACCTAACCTAACCTAATTTTTATTTTTATTTCGCGTCTTTGTCGGGCGCGGCCATGTCGGGTCACCATTCGGTATCGATGTCGGGTTTAATACATAAATGTGAATATAAAATACATAAAAGTGAGAATACCTTTATCAATATGTCGCAAATTTTAATGAGTTGAATTTTACTCCTCTTCTTCCTGGCACTGTCCTAACTCATTGCCTGGGTAGGCTGTTGGGGTCGGCTCTTCTCGTTTTCAGGCTGTATGTTCTTCGGTTTTGAGTTTCGCTTTCATCCAGGCCGTTTCTCTGCTGGATTTTGGTGCATCGAGTTACCCAGGAGTTTTTTTGTCTTCCTCTGGATGACCGTCGATGAAGCTTCACAGAAGTTGTATTGAATATCCTTAAACCAGCATGATTTTTGACATTGACATTTCTTTCTACTTGTTTTTTATTATATTTGTAATAATACATTGAACTCTAATGTCTTAATAAAAAATAAATTATTGGGCTGATAAAAAAAACGCCGTGATAGTTATGCGTCAACTACTTTACTTCCAGAACGAGCGTTCCAGATATTTGACAGGTTTGATCTCTGCAGTTCGTTTGACTGACATCTTTGGTGGTAATTGAATATTAGAAATATGTAAATGGTTTTGGCACTCAGAAGCCGTCGTAGCCAGTGGATAGAATGGTCGGTATGTGAGCTGTTAGCAGCAACCTATCGACCTGATATTTCATTACAGCACCTTGCCTGGTGAGGTTGCGTAGAGGACTGGTTTTAGGTTTCCGGAGCTCGCCGCTAGCACGAGGCGCTGACTCATCTGGACCGCAGTGAGATCAGAGCCGGCCACGTGACGCTCATGAGACGCAGCTTCTCAAAAAGTAACATTGAAGCAAAATTAATTAAGGCCTTCGACGTCATCTTGGTGGCCAGTGTTGGTGAGTCACTTTACACTTAAATGCGCAGCTTCGCTTGTGGTCGGTGTCCACGTAACGAGACACGACGAGATAAATCTCAATACCATGTAAACATCTTTCCATTTAAGAAAGACAATCGAATTAGTATGTGTAAGCCGCGCGTACGACGCACATTGTTTCGTTGTGTATATACAATATATTCAAGAACACATACTTATTGTGAGGTTGTATTTTTTTCAGAACAAAGTTCTGTGAAATTTAAAACCAAATTTATTATCAATTAGAAAGACATACAGAAAAATCAAATCAACGAAAAAATATTTGGCTGCTACCGGGATTCGAACCACGGATCTCCTTCGTATCCAGGGCGGGCCCGCTATCCAATTACGCTTTAGCGGCCTCCTACATTTCCGTGAATATATCGACCGTATCTGTAAGTCTCATTTATTGATTGATTAACATATATTATCCATTTTTAGAGCAATCCACTTTTTCTGGTACGATAGGCACAAATTACTTTGTTTAACTGCCGCCAGGGGATGCCAGAATTAACCGTTAATTCATTTTTTATTTTTGGACACATTGATACAACACACATTCAAGAACACATTCTTATTGTGAAGTTGCAATTTTTTCAGAACAAAGTTCTGTGAAATTTAAAACCAAAATTACCTATTAATCAATTAGAAAGACATACAGAAAAATCAAATCAACGAAAAAGTATTTGGCTGCTACCGGGATTCGAACCACGGATCTTCTCCTATCCGGGGCAGGCGTAATTGGATAATGCGCAGAATATTCAAAATGATTTCTAGGCATGTTTTAAATTATTCAGCGTGATGTTAACATATGAAGAAAACGCTTCTCGAATAGGGCTATTTTCCCACCACAAAACTCATGAGAGACGCAGCAACCAACTAAGTTAGAATGGTGAGGAGATCCTCGATCACCAGACCCGGCAACAACAACAATAAACAAATGAAGATGTTTACAGTTAAATAACTTATTTACGTTTTCGTAAACATACAAACAAATATTTATATTATAATTTTAATTAAAAAGATCCGCAAATTGACTGTCGGGCATATGACTTATCAGGCAATCGGCTGTCGGGCAGTCGGCTGTCGGGCAGTCGGCTGTCGGGCAGTCGGCTGTTGGGAAATTGGCCGCCCCTGCTGCAACTCTTACTATATAGTATGAGGATCTCTTACCAGAACGTCAACGCGTGATAGTCGAAAAATAATTATTAATTAATGATTTGATTGCCTTAGCTCCTCGGGTGGATTAGTCATTTTTTGCCTTCCTGCATGTCGAGTGCTAATTAATATTTTTTTTTGTTTGTGCACTTTAATTTTGATAGTCAAAAAAGTTAACATGTATGATGATCATTACTTCACATAGGCATGATAATTGGCACAATGGTGGCGAGATTTGTATATTTGTTGCATCTTCTTCATCCAGCCACCATGATCAGACAAAACGTGTGATTTATGCAAAATATAGGCCCGGCATTAGGCAGATGCAGGGTTAGTGAACGTGATATGTTGGACACATTTGGTCCAACAACAAAAGGCCCTCGGCTCCTCTGCATGGTTTCAGGCAGATCCTCCGTGGACCACGGTCCTCCAGTACTGCTGCTGTAGCTGCAGCTTCTGCGGGTCCCCAGGCAGATCAGAATTTGCTACTCAGAAAAGGCCAAAGGTTCGGCTTAAGATCGCTTTCTTCCTAATTCATTCTTAACAATTCTCAGAACTTGAATATAATTTAAGTGTTCTTAATAACATTCTTCTAATAGAACATGAACGAATGTGCTGCAATCTTTATGCATAATTTTTCTGGAATTCCCAAGGTATTGACAAGATAGAAACAGGTCTTTTTTTTCTTTTTTAATGTTTATGTATAATGGTTTAAATAGAAATATATATTTTTACAGGCGTCTTGCAAAATTCTTTATGCAGATTGTATTCTAAACCATATTACAGTGTTATGTTCTACGTTAAGAATAGACTTCTTATAAGTCCTTAAAAAAATATAATGCACAATATCAAGAATGCAGTAACCACCATTACCACGATTCACCGTTCATTGTAGTATTTCTTTGTCCCGTTTTATTTTTTTTTCTGTCTGGTAATTACTTTATTTATTTATTTAATATTCACGGATGACCAACAGTACAACAAAGAAGCATAGAAAACATTAATATAATATAGAGGGCCAATTACAGGTCTCCACTTTTAGAAATATGTTAATAATGATAAATATTTTATGAAATAAACTTTGGCATGTTAAGTATAATACAACAAGAAAGAATAAAAAAATTTAAACAAGAGAAAAAGAGACTTAATTAGTAAGCAGAGAAATTTAGGCATGTTAAGAATAATGCAACAAGAAAGAATAAAGAATTTAAACGAAAGAAAAAGAAACT
Organism: Agrypnia vestita; assembly: GCA_016648135.1. Taxonomy (NCBI): domain Eukaryota; kingdom Metazoa; phylum Arthropoda; class Insecta; order Trichoptera; family Phryganeidae; genus Agrypnia; species Agrypnia vestita. The sequence goes on along the minus strand of JADDOH010009986.1, from coordinate 25,490 downwards.
TAATTATTAGCGGAAAAACTTATGCATGTTAAAAATAATATAACAAGAAAGAATAAAAAATTTAAACAAAAGAAAAAGCGACTTAATTAGTAAGCAGAGAAATTTTGGCATGTTAAGAATAATGCAACAAGAAAGAATAAAAAAATTAAACAAGAGAAAAAGAGACTTGATTAGTACACAGAAAAACGTGGCATGTTAAGAATAATACAAGAGAGAATAAAAAATTTTAAACAAAAAAAAAATGAAAAGGAGACTTAATTCGTAAGCAGAAAAAAATTCTGCACTCAAAATTTTTCTCAATCTTGTGTGGCTGCACTCGAACAAATCGGTATCCAAAAATCTTATCAAAATAGTTTTAAAATTACATGCTGTCTGATTCGGTCTTCGTAAAAATTATTTGTTATAGTCATAAGTCGCGCCATCTCTTTGCTAGATGGGTTTAAGGTTTCTAGAAAATAGATATAGACTTATAGTGTCCTCTGTGCGATTATGCTATTATTGAATGAAATCACAAATTGAATTGGATATAGAATAATATAGTATTAGGAATACTTAACACATATTTCTTTTTAATTAAAAGTGGTTATTATTCACATTGGACGTGTTATGTATTATTTCGAACGGAAATACCGCAGCGAATCACTGCATAGTAGGTAAATCTGTAATTATTTCCTGCACAAATCACTTAATTAGATGTATGCAATTACAGCTATCATTGTTGGACAATGCCGTGAGGGCATCTACTAAATCGTACAGGAAACTGCTCGCCATTCTTAACTTGGGTGTGTTATTCACGAAGACATCACCTCGCTCAATCAAAATAATCGTGTCCTAACACGTAAAATATGAATAAACCTACATGATAAATCTAATCCAAAATAGATTTATTAATTAAGAATATTTATATATTTAAGAATAGGCTGGATATTCAAATGAGAGACAGTGATATGGGCCTATCAGCTTAAGCTGCCTGCCCATTATCAATAATAATAATAATAATAATAATAATAATATAAGTCTCACAGAGATGGATCTATTTATATGAGGAACGTTTATGGAAGTCTTTTAAACGATAGCCCAGGGCTTACAACCTGTATGAACTGGCTTGAGTGATCACTCTACACAATTCACAGCTCACCAATTCCATCGTAAGAACATTCACACATTATCAAATTTTTGAAAGTTGTATATATGTTCCAAATTGAAACCTTCCATATATTTGAAGCGACTATGCTAGAGATACCCTAAGTCCTTCTCATGAAATAGATTTTGTACACATAGTTTTCATAGCTGGTAATGATACCGGTATATTTTTAATGTGGACATTAAAATTGTAATTAAAAGATAAAAATATTTAGGAAAAAAATATATAGTGAAGCTCGTGAGAATTTCAAGGGGTTTTTCTACAGATAATATTTCAGGTTTGAAACTAAAACGTAAGTCTGGAGGTTGCTGGTTCCCACTCTATATTAATTGTTTAAAAAAGTAATGTAGAAAAAAATTATATTATATAAAACAAATAGCAATTATTATGATAACTAAGGAACTAAATAAAAAGCTATGAATCAAGATTCATAGTAGACGCACGATAGTGAAAGTAAAACTAAATATATAAATAATGGCGAAATGCGTAATAATGAAAATGATTTTGATGTTCTTCTGATGATTTAAAAATGATTGATGATCTGCCAGATATAAACAAATTAGTTAAATTTGTGCCCCTTTGTACTCTATGTTTTTGGACCTCTGTTTTGTTATGCAGCCATAAGTAAGCACTGTAAGTATGCGTTCATTGAAAACCTTCTGTTTCTGACAAGTAGATGTGCAGATGAATACATTAAGATGCCATAAAGTAAAGATATTATGCCAATAATTATACCTATTCTTCCACTGCAACAATAACCACTGACAACTTTTCCACCGAGGTAAATAATAAAATTCATCATTCATGTAATATTTTTGCAATTGGTTCGTTTTTGAAACTAAACTTCTTTAGGTGCGCTTAGAGTGAAATTTTAGAACGTAACGAAATGCGCGCGCTTCTTGTAACGGAATATTTTCACACCATGAAGTCACACTAATCAAACGCTAAGATGGTGGTTTTCCGAGAGATATTTAACAAATTGCAATTCTTCTAAGTGACGACATCAGGTTTGAAAATGGTGCTATGAAAGTTGCATACGCTTCGGGCGCTGTAGTAGTTGTTTTTTTTTCTATTTTCTGCTGTATTTATCATAATATAATTGTGGTAAAATTCATTTATTCTTTTTTATACTAGCAAAGTGCAATTCGGTACTGTATTTAATGTGTATTTTAGATTTTTAATTTAAAATTTTTCGACCTTATATGTAGTGTCTTTTTAATTGATTAAAATTTTTATTCCATTTTTAAAGCAATCCGGATTGAATATTTTTCTAACGACAAAATTCTTAAATATAATCACAGTATACCCAGAACAGTAGTTTATCTCCGGCCTGTCGGCGAGTTATTAGCCTACTCTTGCGTTGACGCTAGCGTTGTCACTTTATTTTTACTACCTTTCTTTTAACTCGTAGCGTCTGAGATTTCGACGCATAAGGTAGACACTAAACCCGTAATAAAATTCAATTTCTTTTAATTGTTCAAAAATTGATGTGCCGATTTTAATGTTTATGTGGTCCTTTTCGAACTCTTTGCGAAAGACCTGCTCCATCCTCTCTATATTGGCAACAAAGTCATGAGTAAATTTCGATCTGTCGCATAATTTCTGTAATTGGTATACCTACTTTCTGCACTTAAATTGCAAGAAAGCTGATTAACATCAACGTAGACTTTTAAAAACTCACAGTCTTTGTGATAATCAACACATTTTTAGTAAAGCACCACAAACATAAAAAAGGCATTTTTTTCAGGAAGCATTTTTTTCTAAAGCGGCGGCTGCGAGCGCGAATGGCACCGAAGGCACAGCCCTTACTGCCGCCGCCTTGTGCCCCCATATTCTTTGTCAATGTGTGCGTCACAGTGCGTGCGTACACGGCGCCGAGCACGCACGCACACATTCTAATGGGTAGCGGCCAGTTTGTATGAAGACGTATTACTGTTCTTAGTATACTGTGATATAATTGTACACTGTTTCATCGACATCGCATATTCTTTAATGACAATTTACAGTGTGGCAAAATACAATATTAAAAAAACGCACATAGGTACATATTCTTTACATGTATTTACTAATTAATAAATATATATCTATATATTAAAATAAATATATTTATAAATGAATTTTTAATAAAAAGTGTTAGAAAAAAGCGCAGATCATTGACAAAAAATGCAAGTGAGTAATAATGAATAATTATTCGAATAAATATTTCCATATTTAGCTATTTTAAATTTTGAGGTTAATTTATGTCGCTGCTAATTGTGAGATGTCAAATGTTACACATCATATGTGTAATGTTACACATCTACTGTATGGCTCGCTCGTTTTTTTTTCGTTTTTGATGTTGATCCTACCTTTTATCAAACTGGTGGAGCTCTAAGCAGGCAACGACCTTCAAGCCGGATAAATTATAATATTATGTTGAGAAATGTATGAATTATACCTAGGTACACTGCAAAGTTACCTTTCCGAAATTGTCCCTACCTCACGAAATAAAAAAGGAAAATTATTCAGTATTTTTTAGGCTGCCGAAAGCGATTTTTTGCTTTCCTGATAAGCGATTATGCATGCTATTAAGATTTGAGTTTCAATAGTTGATATATCTACGAATGTGTAGGTAATATATATTTTTATCAATAAATGTTTACTATACAATTATCGTTGTTTATAAATTCTCCGGCATTTGATTTATAAATAATTGAATGTAGACTTTGATCGAAGCACTTTTAATTCGCATAGTCGATGCCGCAAATGTTATATAATTAATAAATATTAAATTATATTAATATAAATTTTATTTACATTCGATGTTTGTTATGTCTATGGTTCGTCACTGAATATTTTTGTTATTATCAATTTATTCATTATTATAAACGCCCACCACCACACCAATTTATTTATTATTATAAACGCCCTAGTGGGCTTTTACAGTACTATATATGTAAATACAACAATTTTATACATAGGTATCTAACATAAAACACGTTTTATAAAAATAAACAAATAAAGAAAATATAATTAATAGAAATAAACTTTGATTTCACCACTTTTTGATGTGTTTGAAGAAGAAAATAAAGAAAAGATTCTTAATTCAAAGCATTTAAATAATATATCGGCGGTCTTTACGCAAACTCGGACATTTACCAAAAAGGCATTTTTGATTATTTTGTACTAATAATGCTTCTACTGTTTTCAGAGAAAAAACGAATAAATACGCTTATTTTGTATACAAAGCCAAAATTCAAACAGCTCTTCTGTAAAAGATTTTTTGATTTACGTAGGAACCGTCGACATAATTATATTGAACAGGTAAGGGTCGGTTGTATCAACTTGAATTTTAATAACCTTTCGTTGAAACCATCGATTATTGCGTTTTCCACCAATCACACAACCCGTTTTCGCAAAAATCTATGGTTTTTATGAAAAATTACTATAATCCATGTTGTTACAACCGACCCTAAATCAAATGTTTTTTTTTTTGCTAGATGGGTTGATGAAAAATGATAAGCGTATAAGGCCCGGTTGTTTCAAGTTCGATCAAAGTAAGCGGTCGACTAAAGCATAGATTTTTACGAAAACGGATCGTCTGATTGGTGGAGAACGTAAAAATCTATGCTTTAAAAGAACGCTTACTTTAATCCAACTTGAAACAACCGGCCCTAAGAGACTGATGAATCCCCTCTTGTGTTTTTTACCTCTAATTCCCTTATTTTATATCATATTTCAAATGTCTTTACTTTTAAAGTGGAATTTAATTGGGTAAACTTCGTATAATAAGCATTTATATTGGTTAATAAATTTTGTAATTATCAAAATAAGGGGATCAAGTCTCCCATAAAAATGCGTGTCATATGTCCCTGAACTGGGTTGAGAGAAAATGTTATTTACGAAAGAACTATTTTGACTTCCTTCTTTTTCTGTGCGAAACTGAAAACTACGTAAATAATGACTTGTATTGGAGACTTAACCACCTCTAATATCTGTTCAATCAAAATAAAAAGCATAGAAAAGTATGTATCTTTAGCAAAAAACACCAAACCGTTCGCCATCTGTTCAGTTGTCAATCTGACTGATGTCACTATTTTAGAAAGTTGGCGGGTAGAATAGACTACTAATATTGCAAGTTAAAAATAATGAAATGTTCACAGAAGTTCTGTAAATCTCGTTTACCTAGTCTTTGCTAAGGACAAAGTGTCCCCAGCCTGCCCTATACGTAGAATGTTTCTAATCGTAGTAATTTCCATTGATGCATTAAAATATAATAAACTTGCGAAAGTAAATGTATATAAAAATACGTATTACGTGTTATACGATATGCATATCTCAGTCACAGGCATTATCCCGTACAGAATATGTTTTATTGTATGAATTTTTTTTTGAGTTTAGGTAGCGTTTATTTATTTTATGGAAATATTTCTTCTTTTCTCGTGTCTACAAAGATATTAAATATGTTATTATATATTCGCGAACCTCCTATAAAACGTTCCGCACCTTTTAATTAAAGTTTCGTGACACATTTTACAAGGGCTTCACCGAAAAAGTATGTTATTTTTTAAATTTTTATTTACGTGTCAATTTTGGGAAAATCTTCGAATATTTGCATATTGTGTAAAATTAGTCACAATGATAAATAAATATTTCAGTTCATAAACTACCCACGACTGAACGAAAATACTTGATTTCGATTTACTAATTTCTATTACTAATAATTACTAATACTACATTTCAAACTTCAGATGACAAAAATATTTCTAACTCTATGAATTCAGTCATAAACTAAAAAGAATGCTTACTTTTTTCCTTGAAATTCAAATATGGAAACGTTTTACACGACTTCCTCGCGGTTCTGTGTTGCCCGTCGATACGTGTCGAGGATAAGTGATTTTTTTTTTGTGTTTACAACACCCAACTTGTTTGTAGCGAGAAGACATTATTGACATTATTCGCTATGTGGGTTATGTTCGGAGAATTCCGCGTTGTTAGTCACTACCACGCGACTCTGCATATTACGGACCAATCACGGCGACCGTGTTTGTTTTTAATCATCTTAGTCATGTTTACTAGCTAATGTTGAGAAATAATGATTAACCGGAGTCACGCGGCTCACGATTTTTTTGTTGCTCAAATCTTCGGAGAATTTTGATCTTTATATTTTTTGCCCGGCTTACAGCGTCCATGGCAACAAACATGTAATTATCGTTTCTTTGTAAGGACTTTATTATTTTAATCAGATATTTTAATATATTATAATAATTACAGTGAAAACTCTTAGCCGATACTTATGAACCTACATAAAAGTCTCGCACTTATTTTAGAAAAAGAATTGTTCATAAAGACGAAAATGCGTTATTGTACCATAGAAATCCACCGTTCGCTCTGTTTCCATGTTTGTCTCGGGTGATAGAGAATGAAAGCGTTATCACAGGCATTGATTACCACCTCAAGTGTTCTATTTAGAGTTTTAGTGAACAGATTTTGAAATAAAATTACGTTTTGTTCCATAAAATATATAAGACATTCTCTCAAAAGTCTTCATTCAATCAAAAAATATTTTTTAATAGAAATAAAAACACAAAATGATGAAATTAAAATAATTTTTATTTAGGGATCGTCCATAAATCACGTGATTCAAATTTTAACTCTTTCCTCCCTCCGTGTAGTCCTAATGTGACTTTTATCTTGACCCCCCTATCCCCCGCCTTCCCCTAGAGTGGAACGTAGTTTTTTCCTATTAATTCCATAAGACATTTTGTGCTGTTTTCTCTTACCAAAATTATCTTTTAAATTTATGGGTATAAAACGAACAAGACTCATATTTGTTTTATAACATAGCGCTGAATAACACTTTGCATAAAATAGCAAAAATTTTAAACAGTAAAAAATATAAAGAAGTATTAAGACAAAAAGATATTCAGCACGAAAACTCAGAAAAGATCTCAAATTTCAATTTAAAAAATTATACCGTCCACGTAAAACAAAACTCTGAAGAGTTGTCTCGTTTTTTCATGCAGTTCTATAACGAGTGATTATTTATTTGTCCTGTATCAAAGATTTCCATATTTCATTGATATCATTAAGATTTTGAAAATATTATTTATTGAATTGGCGTTAACTTTTTGGAATGACATTATAATTATATATAAATAGATTACTTGTCTAAGACCACTAATGAGCTTAAGACTACACAACTAGTTTCGACAACTACCGATGTTGTCATCAACGGGTGATGATATAAACTGATCAGGTCAGATTTTGAAAACTCGCTGAAAAAACAAAAGCCTGTGTAAATGTGAGAGTGTGAATATATAGCGTACCTAAAATACTTTTATTATTAGTAGTATAGTATTAATCAAAGTATGGAAATAAATAAATTTATGTGGTGTCTCATATTCCCTAAAGTTTGAATTTTGCTAAAAAAAATAAATTAAGAATTACGTTGCTCGGCTCTGCCTCCCCCGCCTGCCCTCACGTAGCCCAGCATAGCATTCTACCTAATCCCCCCCTTGATCAGGTCACGTGGTTAAGGAATACTTCCTTGCGGTACACATATACCCGTGATTTTTCACGGGTTTACGGCTAATTCTTCTTAAGAATGATTCTTTTTTGCAATTTTCTCACTATTGTATGTGTACCTGCTAGCCGTAAACCCGTGAAAAATGACGAATCATAATAATAATTAATAACGGCCCTTGTGCGTGACCCGAGCCGCGCGCTGATTTACGTGTCGTACTCGGGCGCCCGGGCCCCATTGGCGGCTAGTCTTCATCAGTGTTGCTCTTGTCATTCCTGCCTAATTCCAGCGAGCTACAGACAGACAGACGGACATTCTAAATTAGGATAGTTGATGCTTTTCGATGCGCAATTCCTTTCTAATCTAAATCCTATTAAATAAATATTATGACAAACGTCAATTATTTAAACAACAAATTTAAAAATAATGGTGGATGATAATGCATCAATCTAATATATTGATGCGTAATGTGATTAATGTGAAAAATTGTAAAAATCTTATGTTGATGGTCTAGGATTTACTTCAGGTGTGATACATTCGTGTGCCGTGTACGTTGTTTGTTTTATTAAGGTATATTATGAACGTAATTTCCGAGACGATCTTAAAGTAGGTACCTACGTGTCTGACATTTCTCTACATCTCCACCCCTTGTCCTAGCCAAGTAAGGTCAGGGTCAACGACTCGTCACTTCAACACGGGACCTCCAGGTGTCCCTGTCCTTCGCTTACTAATAACTCCATTGGTGTAGTAAAACATATTTTTTGACCTTATTGTTGTATTGGCGATAGTCAATCTTCTCTGACCTTACATGTAGATATTAGATCTTGGATTACTTAGAATTCTGTTTAATCAGATTAACACACGTCTTATGACTAATAAGAAGGTAATTTTTTCATAAAGAGGTCATAATAATTGATTACATACATGGTTATTTGGAACACATTAATAACCTCGCAGCACTATATTCTTGCCTTGATTATGAGTGGAAAATGTTCAAGCTATCATGACCTTAATATCAATAGTTATGGAGATATGCGACATCAAAGTTAGCATTTTTTAAAAATATTTCTGACTTATTTTTTGTAAAACGTTGGCCTATCATTGCAGTAACTTATATCGATTACGAAAAATTCATTCGTTTCAATACATGTTGAATAAAATGATAAAAACCCTGAAAATTTTCCAATTGGAATGTTTTCCAGGTTTTCGAAGGTTTTTATTTTTTTATTTGACTTGTATTAAAGGAAATGAATTTTTCATATTCGATATAAGTTACTGTAACGATAGTTCAAAAAATAAGTCAGAAATATTGAAAAAAAATGCAAACTTTGATGTTGCATATCTCCATAACTATTGATATTAGGTCATAATATAATCCTGCGAGGTTATTAATGTTTTCAAAATGACCCTGTATATATGTAAAACATTGAAACAATTCGTTGAAATTTGAGTAGCTTGTTGGCGTAGTGGTCGCGACGCTCGCCTATTGATCTGGTGGTCGGTGGTTCGAGCCCCATTCCAGGACACCGGCAAGTTAGTCCTATTTTCATAGTACGAGCGTTTAGCTCAGTTTGAAAATAGTAAGTATATTGATGCGCAAACTGTGATGTCGCTTATCTCATTAAATGTTGACATTTCACCCAAAGTATAAAGAATATTTTGTATTCAAAATGGAATGAAAAAGGCTCCCCCGAAGTTTTTGATAATAGCCACGAGAAACCCCGTGTGCACTAAATTAATTACAAATTACTGGATTGGGTAGATTATTTTACTTTTTTTTCTTACTTTTATCTCTAGATCCATTACTAACAGATTAAGGCATTTTAATAAACGTTTTAAAAACGGATGGCGGATGATGTGTTCTCATTCGAAGCATTTTGCGGTTATCTAAACCTGAAAGATCTCGTTATTTCGTGTGAAAATGCACTTCTAAATCTTCAATTTTAGGGTTTGAATTCCACTTTTTACAGCTTCGTAACAGACAAACGTGCAGGCAAAATAACTAGATACCGAGGAGATAGGTATTATTTATTAATGAATAAGGCTAAAATAAAAAGGAATTTAATACAAATTTGAAATAATATTTCTGGCGTATCCTAGTGCAATGCTAGTAATTCGGATGAATTTCATTACACAGATAAAGTATATTGCCATCAAAAAATTCCGTAATCAACTATAAAGGTCTCATTAGCGACATCTGTGGGCATTTAGGGGGAATGAAAAAGCTTTGGTGCAGGCCGCGTGGAGGATGGTTACAATTCACATGTAAAGCGCGGTACGTAATTTAAATATACATACAACTTACAAACATTAGTAGACATGTTATATTCTATCATCGGTGGAAATGGCGAACGTTACATTGTTTAAAGTGAGCCAGCCACACGCTATACCTGCTATACCTGTATATTTTGCAAATATACAGGTATAAAGTGACAGTTTAAAGTTCTTATTGAAAATATCCTACGTCCAGAATATTTTGAGTTTGTTCAAATCTTTCAGAACAGTGCTGGATTTTTGTCACAGAGACATCATCAATCAATTAATGTATATATAAATGTCTCACAGAGACGAAACTGTATTTTCACTATGGGAAAGTAGGTATAGAAGTCTTATGGGTGAACATAGGGCTTACGACCTATCGTACGGCTGGCTTAAGTGATCACTTCACACAATGTAATGTTCGCCATTTCCACCCAACTAATTAGTCTACTAATTTTTTGGAAGTTGTATCGACATCGGTGGGCATTTATGGGGAATGAAAATGCTTTGGGGCAGGCCGCGTTGAGGATGATTTCAACATACATGTAAAGCGTGGCACGCAATTTAAAATATATACAACTTCCAAAAAATTAGTAGACATGGTATATTCTATCATGGGTGGAAACGCGAACGTTACATTGTTTAAAGTGATCACTTAAGCCAGCCGTACGTTAGGTCGTAAGCTTCATGTACACCCAAAAGACTTCTATACCTACTTTCCCATAAAAATACAATTTCGTCTCTGTGAGGCATCTATAATATACATTAATTGATTAACTGTTGACTATTTAAAATTAAAGCATTTTCTTGTTACCTGAGTGTTTGATGAATTTATTGGACTTGGTGCAAAAGAAAAATAATCGCCATGTTCCGAGCCTGTTGACAGGCGATTTGCAACAATTTACGGCAGAATTTTAATGGAGAGGGTTTTCCAAGAAACCGGTAGGAAAACGTGTCGGGCGTTAGTGCATGATTGAGTACATGATGGTAATATAATGGCTGTTGACTTTTGTTTGTTTATGTAAAACAATTATGCGCGATATTATTACTTGTGAGATATTCCCGTATGCGAAGTATTTCCTTTGCATTGGATTAAGTATAATAAAATGGCGCCGCTTAGTGAGTGTTGAAAGCCTTTCTCTTAGCTTTCTCGTTCTCATTATTTTTTATATCTTTAAATCAGATATAATCGCATTAATTCGGTAGTAGACTTCGTCATCTATTCTAAATATAATAATTTCTGTCTGTCCTGTATGTTCGTAACTTCCTGGAATTCAAGGCTAAAAAACAAAATTACACGGCTGGAGAAGAGATTCGAACGACATACCATCGCTTCTACGTGCCCCGTCAAAAATATACTACACATTGTAAAAGAAGGGCTCAGCTAAGACGCGAACCATTTATTTACACTAGTGAATACGAATACGAATTTTCGTAATCGCCAAACAAAAAACAAACTATTTAGCTGTGCACCATGTATCCGAACACACCTACGCACTCCATTATCGGGGATTCCCCTAACATTGAATGAATGGATTTGTTGAGTTTTCAAGTTGTCAATTGTTACTTGTTTCACAGCATAACATGAGTTCTTTCATCTACTTTCGTTGGGTTATTACTAAGGTTAGGTGCTCATTTCATGTAGTTTTTGTTTTGTAATACGTATGGTTCGTTCCATTTTATTTCCATTGTGTGTAAAAGTGTTAACTCTTATAAAATAATTTCAAATTAAATCTAACAACACAATCGCACCTAAGCGTGAAAAGAGTGATATTTATTTTTGAACGCTAGGAATGTAGGTACAAACGGATAAAATAAATGTTGTGCTTTTTGAACAAAAATTTTCCAGTGGTAAATTTTAATTATTAAATCTCTTAGTAAAAAAAAGAACGGTGGTGTATTATTTATTACCTTGTTGAATTATTCGTATTCGGGCTTGATATTCGTATTCGTATTCGTGAAAGTGGTATTCGTTGCATTACTAATTTACACCTCCCGTGTATTTTTCACGGGTGGACGGCTTGTTCATATACCTATATTTAATTTTATATTGTATTATAAGTGCAGCGGTGTTTGAATTTTCAAAATGGCACAATTAAATCATAAAATGAGGTATCGCTGTGCAAGTGTTAGGCTCATGCGGCGATTGATGCTGATGATGATTTTTGCCAGAAATGTAGGTACTAAGTTAAAGGGAAATCATTTGACAAATCAATGGCACCATAATCGTCATTATTTAATTAATAAATGGATAATTAATAAAAAATGATATAGGAATTACTGCACAAGGGTAGGAGTTCAGGTAACGGGGTAATTCGGCGACCTAGTCCGGGGTTGCGTTAGCACTGGATGACGTCAGCGTAATGATGGTTACAAATTTATATAAATAAGTCATTTTAACACATTTGGTCACGTGGAAATCATTTTGTGCGTCGTCATCAACACGTAAGTGTTGTCACGTGTCGGATTTTGTTGGCGCAAGAGTGCAACGCAATGCAGGCGTTGTGTTTACCTTTCTTCTCGCGTAAACTTCCTCGTGTAAAAGTACATAAAAGGCTTCAAATAACATTCACTCGCCACTTCTGCGTTTAATAACACGAGTTATTTATCCGCAGTTGTATTAAACAAGTGCCTACCCAAGCATAATTCAAAATTTGCTAAGAGCCGGTTGTTCAACTTGGTTTATGGGAACCTTTCACTTAAAACATAGATTTTTGCGTTTTCCAACAATAAACAACCATATATGTAATACTCCTATATTGCTAATTCCCATAAGCGGAGGTGTTACGGACTAAGCAGGGCAGAAAATGCTACTTTTATCTCATTGCTGTCACTTGACCTGTTGTGCGCAAGCGTCGTGACTCTCATTTACCCCGTGTGGCGGCGCTGATTGTATATAAATTGGCGCTAATTGGCGGTATGGGTGAGACAAACATATATGTCTGCACTGTAGTGATTTCGCCTATTTCCAGATCCTGAGTATTATATATATGCAAACAATCCGTTTTCGAAAAAATCTATGTTTTAAACGAAAGATTGCTATAAATAAAGTTGATACGACCTGTTCAAAGTCCACATTTATTTCAAGTTGAGAATTCAAATATTTAAATAACTTTATATTTCCGTAATAAACATGTTTGCAGCAAAATTTCAGTATTATCAAAACAATTTTTTAAAATGTTTAACATGTTTGGATTGCTTTCATTCCTAAAATTCTTTAACCTCGCATACACATATTTTTTTACGATACAAAAGCGTAGATGTTTTAAAAAACTAACCCATTAAAACCAAGTTTTTTCTTTCTCATTGAATCAGGTTTCGTGCCTACTGCACGCGTCGGGGTCATTACTCATGTGTATTGATTTCAATTAGAAAAAACATTAAATTTTCGAAAAATCCAAAATTATACTATAATTATAAAATTTTTTAAAGAAAAATTCTTAGATCATTTTTATCGTCGCCACGAGTCTGCCTGCATAGTTTCAGCTCGATTGGATCACTAGAAAAGGGTTAAAAATCGATCCAAAGTTTTTCCGGCAGACAACAAACCGCAGACGCTACGAGTTAAAAGAAGGTGAGTAAAAAAGTAACCCATAAAAAACAAATTTTTACAATACTCCCTTTCTCATTTTCGGGTTTCGCGTCTACCATATGCGTTGAAATATCCATACAACTTGTATGAAAAAAACATTAAATAAATAAATTTTTAAATAAATAAAATAAATTTGAAAAATCCAAAATTATACTATGATTTTTAATTTTTTTTAACGAAAATTTGATAGATCTTCTTGATCGTCGCCATGAGTCTGCTTGCAAAGTTTCAGCTCGATTGGATCACGGGAAAACGGTTAAAAATCGATCCAAAAAAAAAATCGATGCTCGACGGCAAGCAAGCAGACGCCACGAGTTAATATAAAGGGAGTTAAAAGCATCAAACTACGACACTCCTCGTAATATTTTCCATATGGTATCATTTTTCTTAATTGTATAAGTGCATTTAACATAAAATAAAATGGCTCCACGGGGGTCACGAAAACAAAATGGCAATCAGTCAAAATTCGCGCCTCGGGCTGTCAGATTCTCAGAAATGGGTAATGGCCGCGAAGCAATACTTTATCACGTGGTTTAAAATGCGGGAATTCCGGCGGTGGCTACCTGCCAGCGCAGGTAGGACGAGTACCTACGATGCTATAATAGGTAGGTACTGGGTACCTATTTCGCGACCGCAGGCACGGGAGGCTGTAGACTAGTACAGGAGGTGTGGACGCCTAGATCATTATAAATCTCACCATACACTTAGGTACATATCGCAATGTGACACTTGCTGTAAACAGATATTAAGGTCGTACGTTCATTCTCGCTTTCCCGCTTCATGGCGGCTAAATCAATTTTCCATATATTGGGTGATAATATAAGTCGTGTCCGTTTTTTACAAATGAAGACGACAAGAGGACGCAACTAAAAAAAGTACAACCAAATAGTCGTTTTCAAATAAAGGTACTGATACACATGCTCATTAGTGGCACGTGAATATGCGCAGTGTTGAGCTTCTTGAGCTATTGCTAATTAGTTGCATGTGTGTACACACATTGCCAGTAATGAGCATGTCATTACTAGCATGCTCAAAAATCAACCGCCGGTTGATTTATTAGCATGCTCATTTGATTTGAGGGTGGAAAGGGTATCTTTTGAGCATGTGTGAACAGGCTTGCTTATGAGCATGCTAATGTCATTCGCGGCTAGTATCGATTATCAATGCGATCTTTTCAGTTCGCGACAGATGAAACAAAGAAACAAATACGGCGCGTTGGGGATATGACAAAACTTACTTTTCGTGACTTATTATAGGAATCACGAATGTCTGTGGAATACTCGGTCACCACTATGTAAAAATAATATATCAAGAAATAATGTTTATGAAACTTTATTAAAAGACATGAATGATTCAAATCTTACATTAAAAATTATAAAAACTAAAATAAAAAATGTGCAGATGGAAACTCGGCAACTGTTTTGATTTATTGGTTCACTTGAATTTCATATTTCAGTTTGCAAAGTTTCCATTTTGAATAAGAGTGTCTCTATTCTATGACAAGAGAATGCCAGTAATAAGTATGCGTGTTCGAATGTTAGTTTTGAGCATGCTCATTCATGAGCATGCATAAAATAAGCATGATAATAGCGTGTGTATAGTTGTTAGAGCATGCTCAAAAATAAACATGTGTATCAGTACATTAAAGGAACCATTTTTCATCACCAGTAATGATGTCTTCACTTGAAGTCAAATGCCTTGATGACGTTCGAGAAAACTAGCAGAAATTATTGAACGTTGATTTTTATTGTTTTCACTCGAAAGATGTGGGACCCAAGTGTCGAACTTCTGGACATTTTCCAATGAATGAAAATGGCGGTATACGGTCATGTGACTACAACTCATCTGCTCAACCAATTTTACGGTGGTTTGAAGGGAATCTTCATGACTAAGATGGTTCGAGTGGTCCTCGCCGAATTTCAGTGGTCGTCCGGATTGAAATGTCTTTCATGTGGAAATTGCCGTCTTTGAAACGCGAAAACCAAACAAGAAAAACATTTGTGTAGTAAAATTAGCGTGAAAATGAATTTCCGAAAAACCAAAGTAATGTGCAGTCAAGACACAAATGCACTGCAAATGTAGGAGTAAAATGTTTGATGAAGAATAAGCATCTCCAGATTCATTGTCTTTACTTTCGCAGTCCTTAAATGTAAAATTGCCAAATGGTATTGTAAATGTAGGTACCTACAATAATAACTCGCTTATCAAAATGATGTATAGGTCTTATTTTTGGTCAAAATTAGCGATCGTTCGTGGGTTTAGTTTTTTAAGATTTATTACAGTGATTTCTGAACGTTTTAAGGCGGTCTGGAATAAAACTACTGGTTATTCCCAATACACGGGCTGTGTAAAACCTGTTTCTTATATCTTATTTCAAGGCCAGTATTATTCCTGGATAGAATACTTTAGGAAAACAAAAAGAAAACCTAATATAATTAGACGATATTGATAAACAAAATGGTGGTTTGTTCATTCGTAAGTCATTTGATCCGGTTATGATTGGGAATAAATCATACTGTAATTGACTGGATGTAATATTATTTCGAAACTCTGAATTCAAATTATTTGTTGTGCAGGTAGCCATCTCTGCGATGGGTGTAACAACCATTCCATCGGTTTAAATTATACTTCATTCTGAATCAGCTTCGAAATGAAAATTGTTGTATCGTAAATAATAATGACTGGAATAATATTTTAAGAAATTACTGACGACCAAAATGCATGTACTTCTCTAAAGATTGGGCAAGTAGGTACTTACAGGCTTACGATAAAAGATACAGTGAGTACCTACATAAAGTCAATCCGATGTAACTTCAATTCAAGATTTTTAAAAAGAATTAAATGTAGATACACATCTGCCAAGAAACGATCATTAAATTTAAATACCTGGCCTAAATTATTTAAACGAATTAATGCAACAAAAATTTGTTTTGTTAACGTGTACGTCATATTTAATGTTTTGTAGTTACACCGAATGGACACTAAGTAGTCAATTATTTTATATATTTTATGTACATAAGCATGTACTTACCCATGAGGGCTGTTCATGATCATACCGTTCCTTTTTTATTATTATTTATTTAATTGAAATTCAAACGGTGTTCATTACACAGCATATATTTTCCTAACAGAATAGGAATATTAACACTTACCCACAACTTAGTAGATTTTAATTATCGTGGTTAAAAGTGGGGGGCATTGTCATACGTATTTATTTATTTTGTTTTAGGGAAAATTAACAGCAAAACAACAATCTTAAAAATATGAAATAATGGTTTTTACAATTATGCCAATTATAAATTTTCCACTGAATATAAAAATTTACTTTAATAGCGAGTGGAGAGGGTGGAGGGGAATGTGGGACGGGAGTAGAAGGGAAGATATAATGTACAAATTAGTTTGGGTGCGGTAGTGTAGATATTGTTTCTTTTATGTTTCTTATTGTTGCGTTGAAAATGTCAATGTGGTGATAGTTTGTGTTAAATGAATTTGTGGATCTGTACATAAAGGAGTTTTGTTTTGAGTTGGTCTTACAAAAAGGGAGATGAAAAGTAGGTGAATGTCTGTTATTGCGAGTTGGGATGTGGTAAGATATTCGTTGAAGAAGTTCCGGACTATCAACTAGATTGTGTGTTATTTTGAATAGCATCACCGCGTCAGCTATGTTTCTTCGACGAGTTATATATTATTAATCTAATCATTAAAAGAATATAACATAATAAAAGTAAAATGTATCTGTACGTAAAATGATTTTTTTATAAGATTTGTTTTAATGGTGTTGTACAGATTGATTTTTTGAGTAGATTTTTCAATTTAGTTCAGAAATTATTATAATTTTTTCCGTCTTCATATCATTGGGAAGAGCATTAAAAATGACAAGCGCATTTATAATATAGATACTCCTTGATAGGTACATACACGTATATCATACATCCCATGCAAAGAATATGCATTTTTATATATTTGTTCCTTGTTGTGTTTAAAAAGATACCCATAATAATGTTATACCATGTTGTTATATATTACAATCTATCCACGAACCTCTAATAATGTACCTATAATGTTTGCGGATACAATTCTCGAATTCAATTTCAAACGTGGTATAATAATTTTGAAATTCTGAGGGAGCCTCTAATAAAATGTATTCCATTTTGAAGCATTTTGAAGACGTAAACGGGACGTACTTATTTATGCACACGTAAAAATTTTACGAGAAAAATGTAGAAGCCTCCATCAAATATCAATATTTCTATCTTTCTAGCGGAAATATTGGATTTAATTTAATATTTGTGCACTTCAGATTAAGCATTGCAGATACGTGTAACAAACTGCTTTCTACCAACTTTTAAAATAATATTATTGTTTATTCTGTATAGTATCTATTCATCACGTCAAGTTGACGAAGTATAGAATGTTATATACCTAATAGCGGCCAAAATATGATTATTATGGTAGCGCAAGTCCAAAAATAAACCCAAGTGAGACTGCAAAACGTTACAACTTTCTAATTAACTATTTCTAAAGCAGTTATTGTGGCGAATTTTACTATGGGAGCCCCTGAAAACATGTATTCTATGTGAAAAATAACACACGTTCAAGTTTCGTTATTTTGACGCTTAAATTGTTATACCTACTTCTTAATGTGTCGAAACCGGCGCAATAACTTTTCTATATCTGCCGCATCTGTGTATCAAACGAGGTGCATTCTCATATTGATTGGCTCTGACTCAATCTTGCATTTCTTAACGTAACTGTAAACGGAAAGTGTTAATGAACCCAAAAATGGTGATTTCTTAACACACAAAGTGACCAAATATGTAATGCGTCCCGAGTGTGCTGAAGAAAATATCTTGCGACATTTGTCAAGCGTAAAGCCATGTATTCACTAGGGGACAAATCGCGAAACATTCCGCTCGGCAAGTCGCATCAACATCTACGCTCATGTTTCGGGGACAATGACGCGGTCATTTGACGTGTACACACAGGGACTCGCATATCTTGCCGCGGAAATGTCATCCGACGAGGTTATGTTGACAGCTGCGGTATCTCATTTGGCGAAAACGGGGTTCCGCGCAATTCGAAATGTTTTTTTGGGTCGCAATTTCAAATTAACGAGGTTTTACTGTAGTAAATTGAATATTATTAAAAATAAGGTCCTTTTTGCAAATAATTATTGTTTTCCAGTCGTCGCGGAAATATATCGCCCTATGAGATTATGATGACAGCCGCGTATCTGTTTATGTCAATGAGTTTATCGAAAAGTAAGAGGAGAAAAAAGAAGAGAATGCGAAATTATTTACTGCAAAGAGAAAGAAGGACGGACATTCTATGCGATCTTCGATCGATACAGCTCGATCAGTTCAAGAACGATTTCGTTTCCCCGCATTGTCATCTTGACAGATACAGCGCATGCGTATTCACTTGTAAACATACCACGTGGTACAGTTGCCGGCAAACTTCATGAAATTCTTTGGCTAAGTGGGGGAATGCGCAGAAGACGAAATTTGGGTCTCGTTGGTAGAAAGGTAGATGCGCAAACGTCCCCCCACTACACCGCAGAATTTCAAGATGTTTGCCGGCTACTGTACTGACGCTCCGCGGAATGTTGCAGTGAGCACGCTCGGGTACCGTGCGCATGGCAACGTTGCCACGGCACGTAGAAATGCCGCGCTATGTTGTGCGCGACGTCGCGGAACAGTGCACGACGTTGCAACGTCACGTAAACTCTATGCCGCGCGTGCTGTTGAGGGACAATTTGTCCCCTAGTGAATACATGGCTAAATATTATAATCGTAAACAGCGTGCATTGGACGATTTTTAAATGACATTTCGAGCGTATTTTTGGGGTGTAGATGCTACACATTGAGTCATAGGTATATGTACTTTGTTTAATGAGATAGTTTTACTAAAATAGGAACCGACCGAAAATTTACTTAAAAATTTTTACACAAAAAAAAAATTTAAAAAATACGTGAGAAAATTTTTACGTTAAAAAAAATGAAAAAAAAATACGTAAAAAAAGAAAAATTAAAACTTTTTTTACGTAAAAAATGAAAAAAAAAATACATAAGTTACGGGAACAGATAGACAGACGGATGGATGGACAGACGGACGGACAGACAGACAACGAAATTATTATAATTGGGATGAAAACAGCCAGAGTTATACTAAGAGCGATCACAGTATACGAGTAGGTATGTCATTAAAATCAAAATGTGGAGCGCTTTTTGTCAAACCCCAACGCATTTGCATTTTTCTATTAATGTATCATTCTTTCTTCGTAAGAACAAGAAGAATGTGCCCCACACTTTTGATTTTATTGACACATGCATATATTGTGCTCGTTTTAGTATTATGACTGTTAAAAAAAGATTTTATCCTTTTTAGTACCTAATATTTTATAAAAGCGAGTTTTTAAAAAAAATATTATATTGCTTACTTTTATCTAATTTTTCACATTAAATCTTGTTATTAATTCTAACCTCAAAACACAAACTTTAAAAATAATACAATAATATGTGTTCGCCATGAACAATGTCCGATAAAATAACGCGTCAGAATTTTTTTATAATAATTTAACTGATTTTGTAAAACTAGTGAATGATTATTGTATTGTCGTCCGTAAAACGTCTCTATGTTAAATTTCAGAGCGGTTGTTTATCAGGAAGTGGGTTAATTGTAGATTACAAGATTTGTATAAAAATTAACATTGAATTGAATCATTGGTATTAATTAGTTAGCCTTAAAATTCGCCGAGTTACCATATTCGCAATTGCCGTATATTCGTATTGCGACCCAAGGATGATTTTCGCTTGTCAGAGAAATAGTGGTTAAAGGTTAAAGAACACTTTTGAATTTGAATGATTTTTTCAACAGTATAATCCGCCATTTTAATTATTTGCCGTTCCTTTTTTCCATAGTTTCTTTGTTTAAAACCAATATTTTTATACATTTTTGTGAGGTTGCATTAAACTCAGAGGAGAAGAAGATTCAACATTATTTTAAGCCGTAATTTGGTTGTTTGGCCTACCAACCAATAATCAATGACAGATAGGTACATGATATATTGCGTGCACGCGTCTATTGTTATTAAATGTTATTAAAAAATGAAAGTCTGACGTTCAATGCAAGATGCCATTTTGAAATAATTGTCATATTATTTATCTGACATGCAAAATTTTGTTTGAAAAATTGGGCTTCGGAAAAAGGTTCTCCATCACTGATCTAGCAAACGCGAATTACATGAATGTCGCGTACCTACAGCTTTTGTTCTGGTGATTTTTTGTACAAAATAAAAACACAAAATAGTTTTTCTGCAAAGCAATGATAATTTGTACTTATTTTGACTAATTTATAAATATTTTATGGAAGATCTTGTCAAAAAGATACAATGATTATGATATGATCTTAATTTTTTCTCTTTTATTTTAGAACGGTCTCCTGTCATCTCTGCCCTATCTCGGGAAGTACATTTTCGCTCTGATCACTTCGCTCCTGGCTGACCATCTCAGGCGAACTGGAAAACTCTCTACCACTGCCACCAGAAAGATATTCACAACCTTTGGTAAATAAGATAAATAAGATTTTTAAATAATTTGATCAATCGGATGGTAGTCTAAAGGAGCGTGTATTTAGTTGGAACAATAATGGTGGGCTATGGATAAACTTGGGTGGTACAATTTTTCAGCCAAAATGCACCAGAACAGAAAATGAAGTCATAATCACCAATCAAAAGCTTAGATGGCAGTCTTCCAAGTGACATTAACCACAATTCTTATAAATGACGAAATCAAGTTTGAAAATGATGTTATGATAATTGCATATCTTCCGGGCAATAATTGTAATACACATGTTTATTTTTAATGTGAGTTATTTCATATAAATCTGTTTTTAACTTTATTACCTCCATAGATTTTTTTATCCAGAGAACTGTCATTGACGGTAATCCTAGGTTATGTTGTATACCTTGAGATGGAATAGCAGGACTGAATGCACAAGCGCATTACATTGCTTGATCTTGTTAATTGAGGTCTGATGTCGTAGATTGGGAAGTCACCAGCTGTTGTTAATTGAGGTCTGATGTCGTAGATTGGGAAGTCACCAGCTGTTGTTAATTGAGGTCTGATGTCGTAGATTGGGAAGTCACCAGCTGTTGAATCTCTTTGGCTTACATTTAATTTATTTGCAGCAATTGGCATTCCATCCCTGTTGATGGTGGCGCAAGTATTCCTGGGCTACGACAAGATCTGGTCTGTGGCCATCTTCACAGTGGCGCTCACCATCAATGGAGCGGTGACAGCCGGTTATCTTGGAAACGGATTGGACATCGCCCCTAACTATGCTGGTAAATTTTAAAAATATTTATATTTTGCTAAAACAGTGGTTTTTGTTGGCAGTTACTATTCATAGAGATTGAAATTGATATGTGTAAAATGGTGGACCTGCCTTATACGAAGTAGGTACACTTACGCAATAATATATTTACTTATCTTTTTTCAGGCACAATCTTTGGAATGGCCAATACTCTCTCATCGCTTGGTGGTTTCCTCTCCACATACATGGTCGGCTCACTGACGTATAATAACGTAAGTCATACTTAATTTACTCCTCAATAGTGAAGGTATTTTAACAGGTTACACAATAAATGGGGTGGAGGCATAGGTACTACACCAAGAATTAATATGCAAAGTTACAGCTTTTGAGATGTGGCTCCATAGACGTATAGTGAAATTCTCCTGGTGGATAGAGTTACGTATATTGAAGACCTCCGGCATAAGGAAAAAGGCTGAGAAGTGCTGCGGACCATCAATATAAGAAAACTTGGGTATCTTAGACTATAATAAGAGGACCAAAGTATAGTCTAAAATATAGGGGAAAATAGGTGGAAAAAACGTAGGAAAACTCCGCATCTCATGGTTGTATAACTTGAGGGACTGGCACAAGCGTGACTTGATGGAGTTGTTCCGGTGGTGGTGAATAGCCAAGCCAACTACTCTTTCCAACCCTGGGAAAAAGAAACTGATTGATCCCCGCGACTATCAAATCTCTTCCCGGTTCACGACTGGAACCCACCGATTCTTTTTACTGTACGAAACGAGGAAATGAAAACACGAAAAGCTTCCACAATTCCAGCGACAAAAAGGAGAATTCTTCGAAAAATAGCTATCAAACAAAAGTATAAAATTACAGACACGTATCTACGTTGAAAAAATATTACGAAAGAGCGAGATTTTCCTCAAAACTTTTCTTTTTATATCCTGCGATATTTATTTTTTCAAAACAAAAACTATAAAGTTACAAGTTACAAATGTTCTAAATATTTCTTCATTAAAATTTTTCAGTACCTAAATTATAAATTGTCAAGTTCTTACTCGCACTACATAATAAAGAAAACACATCATTTTTATTAATCCATAAACAAATATATACAAAACATGAAACAAGTTTTTAAGACATTTTAATTATATACTACATTGCCAAATCATTCAATAGATATTTTGGAGGATACACTGACCATTGATAGAAGATGGCACTATAAGAAGAAGACACAATAACTGTTAATTGCGATTTATATCGATGATTGGTAACTGATATTTCACAATTCGACGGGCAACAGTTATATCTCAGTTACCAATAACTGGTACGATCAGACACAAATCTCAAATAATAGTACTGTAGCGGTACCTGTTCAACCCTGTGCCATGTACCTATCTCCCAACCCAGATTTTTGTTTATATTAACATAATAAAAATCTCCGCGATATAAACAAAAGGGTCGAGCTAGGGACTTGGCGACATCACACCAGTCGGGCTTCTGCCGTAAGATCGGGCAGACTTCCGCGCGTCATCTATTTCTTTGTTCGTCATTACATTCAATATTACTTGTACACTTTAACTTGCTTCCGGGGCTTATCTCCGGTAAGAAATAAACAGTAAACAACATATCGCTCTTTCATTCCATCGATCTCCCAATATTCCCAACAGTACCATGTGTGGCCGGTTAAAATAATAGTTTGACGACTACTACTTCTCAATATGATACCCTAAGGGTGTGTGTACACAAATGAAAATTTGCTTTCGAAACTCCCATAGAACAGTCCAGAATCAGTGCTGATCATGCATTTTTTGTCATTATGTATGTATTATATCGTCCCTTTAGAGGTAAAATTCACTAACCAAATTGAGCCATTGGCATATTGGCCAAAATGAGTTATGAATACAAACATTCATATTTTTTCGATCTCTATTCCAGGTAAAAATCAGTAAGTAAATATTCCGTGTTCGTTTTGTGTTAAAAAAATTCATAATATGAAGATTTTCAGTTATTTTATTATCACATTTTGAATATTAAATCAAAACAATTCCACCGTCACTTAGTGAGTTTTACCTATAAAGGGACGATATGTGCAGAGCAGACTGACCAACTGATACGTAGTACAACATTTATCATTTATCACAAACCAAAATCTGATACGTAGTACAACATTTATCATTTATCACAAACCAAAATCTCCACGAATCGAAGACAAAATTTCATCCGTGTATGTATATGTATCCACATACAGTGAAAAATGTTTAGCAATGTGTGTACCTATATACTTATTGCGATTTTGTAGTTTGGGTAGGTATACGTGTAGCCTTATATCATAATTGAACTTTTTTGTTGTTAGATAGAATAGGTGTGGAAGATTTCAACATATGTTTTGCTATAATTCGACTATTTTAAATAAGCTGGTTTACTAGTGTCTTTTCCCAATGCACTTTCAAAGCTCTATAAGCATGCATCCAAACAACCACACATGATTTGTGATCTTCATTGCTGGCCCCTGGACTAGGCCGACATCCAATATTAAACAATTAATACAAGGATTCCGCTTGCTGCATACCATATATTACTTGTCTGTCTGACATTGACCTTTAGTCCCTACAGCTATATTTTAAAAAGCACTCATACTTGAATGACGTATTTGAGAAGAAATGTACTAACAGAAGCATTTTTGTTTCAGCAAACGTATGGACAGTGGCAGATCGTATTTTGGATTTTGGCTGGAACATATTTCTTTGGTGCCGTATCATTCCTTCTCTTCGGTTCTGGAAAACTGCAGTCGTGGAACAACGGTACTCCGGTTGAGGAAGTGATCCGAGGAGAAAATTGCGAAGAACAAGTTCCCCTGAAGGAGAAGATCTCGGCTTGAAGACATTCCTATCAAACCTCAATTGACTTCTGCAATTACCAGCCCAACTTGTACGTGGCTTAGACCAAATTTTCTTCTGAATAAGGATGATCCTGCTGAAAAAATATAAAATTTTTGTGAGTTCCTGAATTTCAAAGCTTAATGAGGCTCTTAGCTTTTAGTATTTTGTCCAAGTCTAGATTTTTCACCTAAAATGATTTGACAAGAAGCTAAATGACTAAAATCGGAACTTAACAGAAGTATTTTTACACCACTGACTATTTGTTGTATTTTTTGTGCTGCTACCAACATCTAGAGAGTTGAGTAAAGCCACCTGCTTTGAATGGCAAATAAATATGTTATATGTGTGTATCTGGCTTTGACAGTTAGCTAAAAATATGCATTTTGTTTGAATTTCAATTCAATTTGGTGGTGAATTATTATAGAAGGGTTAAAAGCTGAATGTAGTTGTGCCATAGTTGGTCAAGTGACTTAATAAATGTGAAATTTACCAATGACCGTATTGAATAATAAAAATATCCCTCTCAAGTTTTGCACTTGGTCATAATCTCTTTTACAATCCTCTATGAGACCTTTGTTTTCGGTTGAATGTTAAGTATTAGAAAATGATTTCATTTCTTATTTATTTTAATGCTATATTGACTATATTTTTCATGCCATCGTTATGTCGTTCGCAATCCATTCTTCGTTATGTTTTGTCTGTAATATAATATTTTAAAACATTTTCATGTATTACAAACTGTAATGCGTATTTGATAGATCTTTATATTTTCACCATGTGAAACAAGCTGGCCTT
>JADDOH010009985.1:0-10741 GCA_016648135.1 Agrypnia vestita | reverse complement strand
GAGATTAAAAGTGAATATTAAATTATTTTGTTGATTTTTGAAGCGTATTCTGAATCCTGGCGTTCAAATCAACGAATTTTGCAAATTCAATTTATGATTTATAATGAGTCTCTTATATCAAAATTGCCTCTACATATTTCAGATTTTACGAAAAAAAAGCGTTAATCTGGATACTTTTGGAATAATATTAATAACATTTCTTTGGAATGAGCCCACACAAATTTTAAACATGGCCAGCATGTACAAATCGTGTACATTGATCATTCGTACATAAAAGAAAATTAAAAACTAAAAAAATATTTTTTAACGTACCACTAACGATATTATCAGGGGAGACAAAATAAACACTTGAAATTAATTAACTTTTTATTTTATGCACCAAGTCACTGGATATGAATTCAACTGAACCACCTTTCTGTTATATATATATATTATATATATAATATAAATAATCTATATATATTATTATAGATATATCTATATATATATATATATATAATATATATATATATTAAATCTACAATATTCTCTCTAAAATCTTCCACTTGTATTCTGATTTACGTCATTTGTATCGCTCTGACCACTATTAAATACCGGATAGTTAATTTATTTTACTGGCCGATCACTATTTCACTTGTCAAAACCATGAAAATAATTAAAATCATTCATTAAATAAACAATTAGATATATCACGTAACCCAATCTAGATATGTTCACCTTCCGATTCTCTACACCTATCTATACCCCCTCTTCCTTACACAACCCCCACCAAAGTTGACGTTCTGTCTCTTTCTCACCCTAATGCTTTCTTCATTGTTTGTAATACTGTTTTTAATTAGTATATATTCAACCCTGATGAAGGCTCAGCTCTGCGCTGAAGTTAGTATTTATTTAATATATTTTATTTAACACATTTATTTAATAAAGTGGTGTCATACGAAGTGTTATTTTATTTTTGTAGTGTAAAATGGACAAGTCATACAATGAGAGGTAACATCTACTGCATTCCACAAAAAGTAAATAATTTTAATCTGACCTTAAATACATTTGTTACTGGAATATAATTTTGCTATTTTTGTCCCGCTCTAGCATTAAATATTGTAAAATCAATAAACTTATGGTAATCACGTTGATTGACCGAGAAGAGACCTTATAAACGAATTCGTCAAGAGTGCGAGTGTGTTCGGAAATATTTCTTTCTCGACCATGATAGAACACGCTAGAGCTTAGCTGCCTTTTAATTTTATTGTATAAACTCAAATCAATAAACACAGTGAATAAACCCAGGGAGTATTTATTGTTGATTGTCTGTTATACCTTACTCATTTACTTGCCATTCATACTTAAACGTATTTGCGGTGATGCAATTAGAATAAAACTCCTCAAAAAAGATTAATTTATATATTTTATAAATAATTAATTTTAAAATAATAAATAAATAATATATAAAATAATAAATAATTAATTTTAAAAATAATTTACGCAACTACTTATACATCACAACTCATAAGATTGTTCTATATTGAATAATCACTCGATAAATCATTAGCTTCTGTTGCTTTCAGATGTCGCGTTTTGTTAAACAGTATACTAGTACTCGGACGACGTTCTTGTATTTCAGTAATGTTTCTTAAAGTGCGCGATCCATCTAGATCCTTCTAGGCATTTTCAGACTCATCTAGATTGATCGGGAATATTCCGGAGTGTTTAAGATAGTTTTGGCTCTTTTTTCTAAGTGTTCGATGGACTTTTTTATCATAATAATGAACTATTTATATAAAAGTACATCGCAACAAAATTGATAGAACACCGGAAAAAGCCATTAGAAAAGTCGGACTTCTTGATCCTCTCAAAATCGGTAACCACCCTCACAACACACTCTCTAAAGTGGTTGCCAAACGCCACAAATCACTCTCCGAAAATTCAACACAAAAATATAATTCAGCCAAATATCCCCAAACTATTTTTTCTTCTTCTCCCTGATCTCTTCCTAATTCATTGTCATCGTCAACTATTGCGGTCAGCTATTCCTTATGTTATAATATGTTCTTCTATCCTAGATAACGTTACCTTTTTTCCCCAATCTATATATTAAAATGAACAAATAAATTTTAAAAATGAAACGATTACGCTTAATCAACAATTCTGTACGCGAGGTTTCTCAAGGATGCCAAGAAGATATATTTGATGAAGCCGGATGAGTGCCTCTTTGTTAATTGTTGCAGGATCTTTATTTAACCAAAGGGCAATCAAATGGTTTGGGCCGAACATAATTTATGCAGGTAGAACTAGAAAGGTTGAGATAAATCAATTATACGTACACCACCCAGGGCGCAGGGCCGGCATTAATAGGCTGGAGATCAGGTTGGGTGCGTAACCCTAGATGCTATCTCGGACCATTATATTCATCAGGCTTTCAGGGGTCCACAAGACGAGCTATTTGGACGGCGTTGAGGATGGCGTGAGTAGCTAGAAGAAAATGATTTTTGTTTTCAAGTTCAATAAAGAAATAATAAGTAATGTCACGTATTTGCGTTAATGGTGTTTTAAAAGAAACTGATGAATAATAATCATAATTAATTACTATTCAACACAACGATTGTATTTTTGGACTGTATTGATCGCACTTTTCCGAAAATTATCACTTGCAAGTATCACTTCTCTCACACACAGTTAACTTTATCTTCTTTCTTCTTCTTTGAACACTGCGTCCACCGGCCAGCGCGGCGATGTGATTTATAGCTTGATTTTTAACAGAAAAATGGTTACAACAGAAATGTTTAAAAATTAAATAATTTAAAAAAGACTTTAACTCATTGTTGAAATTCCAAAAATACTGATAGATCTAGCGGCTAAAGGTCTGTTTTTGTTAATAGTTAGTACTAATTACTGATGTTCGTAGTTTTATTGTGACGTTATCATTTTGGGGACATATTTTTTTTGTCAAGCCAATTTAATTTTATTCTTTGAACAAATAATACAAACTTACAATTAGACAGATTAACAGTAATCTCTTTCGAACCTTAAAAACTGCTGTCGTTGACCTTGGAAAATACTCTCCTGTGTACTTGTATGGATGTTTTAATGTCCAATTATCCTTATCGCTAGATAAAAGGTCTTAAATTTAAAGTGAGAAGAATAGTCAAAAATCCATCCATCTCTGGTTCCAGCGAAGTTGTATTCACATAAAACTTACTTTCATTAAATTTGTATTGATTCAGGGACAACAGTTTAGTAGGTGTCAAGGAGTACATCGTTAAAATTTAGACAGATATTGTTTCTCATTATGATCAGCCGGCAGAATCTCTAACATGCATTGTCTAAATACGCCCAAGCAAGCAGAAGCACCTAATTATTCCTAATTGTGTGTTGATTACTTGACTATTACTTTCTTTCACATCGTCAAGAGGTCAAAAGACAATTCATAGTATCCTCATTGACTAACTGTACCATAAAGAAGCGTTTTGAAAAATAGTATCATATCTAAAGATCACATTAATCTCTGGTTATCAATAATATCGATTCGTTGCTTCGTATTTCAGAAGAATTTCATCAGATTGGTGGGCTCTTACGCGGCCCATCGGTTTTTTAATTTCCATTGGATAAGTACAACTGGATGACTGCATTTGTCCAGTGATCATCCGTCATTTGAAAAATGTTGCCTTTCCTTTGCGATTTCATTTTCTTGGCACATTTAATTGAAAAGAATCTCGTATTTTTTCTTATCCATGACTACTCGTGTATTTCCCAGCATACATCTTTTATTGCTTCTTTGTATTACTCGATGTTATTAGACCTCTCTTTTGTTGATGGTGTAAATTGTTATCAGATGCATATTTATTTAAATAGAGACCTTATTCACTTAATTAAATTATGGTTATTTTTCATATTCAGCCAAAAACACTTCTCAAACAAAGTTCCAGTGTGTTCGCGAGCATTCGCAGTTCAGACACGTGGAAATTATCAATTCCATACCACAGTGAAATGGCCGTTTGGAGCTGAAGTGCT
Organism: Agrypnia vestita; assembly: GCA_016648135.1. Lineage (NCBI taxonomy): Eukaryota > Metazoa > Arthropoda > Insecta > Trichoptera > Phryganeidae > Agrypnia > Agrypnia vestita. Next base: position 6,733 of record JADDOH010009985.1, on the reverse strand, counting down.
CGGTACTTGGAGTCGTGCCCGCTCACCGCTGGCGAGAACTTTCTTTTACTGTTTTAAAGGAAACCGCTTCCACGTTTACGAGCCAGCCTCTTTAAGTGGGGCAAATTGTTTGAAAATTACTTTAAAGATTTTATTGAACCATTTCTGCTAATGTCGGAAGTTTTAATGTTGACGATTGAACGCCAAGAATTATACCGTGAAGGTTCGCTCGCCGGCTCCGGGACTACGCACGCTGGATCCGACGATTACCTTACTTAACTAAACTATATTTTATATTGAATTCAATTAAAATTTACAAGTGTTTGATGTCTTTAACATACTTTTATTTAACGTCCAAAGAGCACTATAAAATATGGATTTTATTATTGAATATAAAACGTTTGCAATATTTTTCCGAATGGCTAAGAGATGAGAATTTATGAGATGAGAAGATATTTCAGGTTTTATAAAAATATATTGATTCAGCGTGTCAAAGGTGCTACTCAAAGGTTTTTAAATTCAATGCATAAAATATAATTAATAGATTTTCGTAAATGTAATTGATATAATGTGCTTATTATACCTATTTTATGTTTTGTAATCTTAAATAGTGAAACTTGCGGATCATTTATTCATAAGTACATGATCTTCTTTTTTATATCGGACAAACGTGCACTGGAAAATATTTCATATCAGTCACGGCGGTGGAGCTCCGTGGGAATAGACATGATGCGGCAAATTTTTTTATTTTATTCAAAAATTTTCCTAAATATACCTATCATAATAATACCTATTAATTAATTAAATAACTTTGTATTGACTACTTGGAGTAACTCTACATCTACCTGTTTCGATACCATTGTATTATACCGCTGTATTCATAAAATTAATAGCCCGTTACTTGATATATTCCCCATTTCGGCGTTCACTCGTCAATTACTCCCACCAAAACTGTAGCCACGCCCCCGTTCAAAAATTGAGCTTTTGCTAGAAAAAGTAATGGATAATTAGTATACATCCGTCCTGACAAAGATACATTGGCATCGAAACCGATGGAGGTAGAGTTACTCCAAGTGGTCAATACAAAGTTATTTAATTAATTAATATTTATTTTTTCAATTGATTCAGCAACATTGTAGATTGATATTTTAAAAATATTGATTGTATTATTTTTATGTATCTACTTATATTATTTGATTAATTACACCTACATATTTCGTAAAAACCTTTCCATCGTGAGGCGTTCGAGATGTCTGAATTATCATGGTTTTTCTGAATTTGCAAATCATTTATTAGAAAATGATCACGGTTTTGATAAAAATTTAGGAATTTTAATTTTACACATAAATAATTTTGGTCTGAAATTGAATAGTAAGAATCATGAGAAATTAGTAACCCATGTATTAGTAAACAAAATATTATTAATAACCAATTAAATTTAACTACCAGCCTAATCTAACAATTTATCCAAATATTGTGAGTAATCAAGAACTTCAGCAATAATGTTCAAAAATAATTTTTCAAATAATTTTGATATTTTGACATATATGAAACACCCTGACGATGGGAAGGTTTTTCCGAAACGTGTAGGTGTAATTAATCAAATAATATAAGCAGATACATACAAATAATACAATCAATATTTTTAATTAATATTATGTTCAACCACAAAGTTAACGATATTAACATCAAAACTAAATAATAATTAGTTAAATACATACTTACCATAATAGTTGTCAGTAAATAAAAAATAAAAATAAATTATCACTTTCTTGTAAAAAATCACCCAGTTTCTACCTAAATTCCAGACTCTTACGGTGTTGTAACATATTCCTTAGTCAATCGCTCGAGACGTTACTCAAGCATCGGCAAGTCTGAGAAGACACGCACTATCTGAGGCACAAAGCAAAAGTTGGAAACTATTTTGTACGATTCGCTTCCACTCGACGCGAATGAGAAAACAAAGGCCCCGATAAAACCACCTAATCAGATCCTCCGCCTTGATCTTATTGAATGGATCCGACTTCCTATGATGTGGCTGCAAGTTGGGCGGGACGTGAAGACGGGCCCACTCCCCGCGCGAAACTCCGACGTGGGGCCTGACGAGCGTCATTGTTAAGCCGATCGGCGGTGAAACAATTTCTGCGATAGCTTTGTAACGAAGTTTACCAAGTAATGGAAATTCGTACCGACTTTCCAACTAACTCGAGTACGTAATTATTACGGTGCAGATAATAGGGGGATGAAGTGAACCGTGATACACATATATTTGTAACTTAAAAATAAAACACCGTAACTTTGTTTTTTTCCGCTATTTTATTTTTGAGTATAACTCCGTATCCTTCTTTAGGTGAGTTGAGACTGAGGTGAGCAGGAGTAGATGTCTGATGTATGGGTTGTGGATTTAGGTACACCACCCTGAAGCATAAAAAAAGATATTATTTTTATTAATGTAACTTTTGACTGAAAGATAAAAACCCACCCTTACTCGAAACTGTTATAGAAGTTAATTCCTTTATCAGTTCTTCTCTGCAAATCTCTCGTGGTTTAATGAATTCGAATAGACGTGAATAATTAAACAAGTAAATTTAAAAAAAAAATTGACATACTTTTACATGCTATCTTTGCATACATTCGAAATCGACTTTTTGACATCGCCCGTACAGTATCCAAATTTAAATGCTAAACTTTACGGCTGAGCACTCAATAATAATAAAAAAATATTAATTTTAATCAAAATACTGACTAAACCATGTTAAAAATGATTTAATAATGTAAAGTTATTCACTTTACGTGAATGTTAAAAGATTCAGAGCTCTAGCTAGTCGGGAAGTTGGTGAAAAATATATTACAAGATTCTACCACAAACTTTAATAACAATTTGAAATTTGTCAAATCTAAAAATCTTTCTGTTTAAAAAGATGTATCTGTCTATCTATCTACCTAGAAATCTTAAAAAAGAGATTCTACATGGTTTAAAAAAATTAAATAAACTCCCCTGAAGCGCTCGACTTTGTGTTAATTTATTAATTTGACATTTACACTATAGTGTAACTTTTATTTACATAATTATTTATAGCATACATACATTGAATAATATATTTCTTTAACAAATAATTTCGAAATTCTAGACGGCAGAGTTATGTGCTATATGCTGGCGGAGATTATTGTATCGCCAGTGAAATTAAAAAGTTGACTATTTTTTGGGGTAATTATGTAATGTCTATTATATACTATATCGAAAATATTTTTTTTAATGTAGTTTTTTATCGTAGTTACAAATTAAACTTAATATTAAATTCCCCTTAAAAAAGGTAACTTTAAATGCATGCAATTTTTATTTATATAATTTTTTCCTCGTTAATTTATTATTGCGTAATTATTTTGCAATCATTCCTTAATTATTCGTACCATTTTACTAGATATTTCAAAAGCAATTTCTTAAACCCCACTCTCTTATAAAATAAATTGATTTGCATACATGCATGCAGCAAGCGTCTCTGGCTGCACGGCCGACACGTATGCACTGAGTATTCGATACAGATGGTAGCGGGGCTCCATTGTTGGGTAGCTACCCCGAGTGCGATTGAGGGGGAGTTTTCTGTTAAGATCCTTAGAGGGTTTAAGGGAAGATGTATCTCGTAGTAACATCAATATTAGGGCGACTACAAATTTATTTTAAGGGCTATTTAAATTTATTTGAAAGAAATAACTATAATTGTATTAACCAGTCTGATAATTTTGATGTTGACCGGTTTCGATTTCACTTAATTTTCAATGGAACTGCACTAACTTTTTTTTTAAATAAATTATAAATATAGTCATGCGGGATGGGAAATGTAAAGATAAATGTAATTGAGATTACGTTAAACAAATTGAAGTTTTTTTAAATTATTACTTGGATACTTTTATATTACTTGGATACTTTTAATCTTACCTATAAATGGTCTAATTTTAGAACTTTATCGTAAAAATTAATTATAAATAACAAATTTAATAAATTATATATATTTGGTTTTCTAAAAGGAGATTTTACGAAATTGATAATAGAAATATATGAAATAAACAATTAAATTATAAGCGTGATTTTATATATTTGTTTCTAATAAAAAAAATGTTCAAACTTACGTATATACAACTTTCTAATGATAACTCTTAGTCCAAAAATAATAAATTATATATAAATTATTAATGAAGACATAATGAGAAACATTCAATTTATTCTTTAGTAGGTATGCAAATCTCATGCTAACAGAATATTTCTTTCAAACATCATCTTACATTTTAATATAAAAATGAAAAAAAGTGTTTCACGGATGATATTTATAAGAAATCATTATTATTAATATGCTCAAAATAAAACCCTAGATGTTAAGAAAAAATGCACTTTTATACAAGTTTTTTTTTAAATATCCAACTACAAACTTATTGTTTAAAAAGCAAGATTTTTAAAAACTAGCAAAATTTTGACATCATTATTAATTTTGATTTCATTACGAGCTTACTAAACAACTGAGTACAAATTACACGTTTTTCGGAAGTAAATAACTAGCATTCATCAATTTACAGAGAGCCAAAGTCAAATACTTTGCCCGCAATGTATTTGTAAACATAAGCTTGGCAATTATATTGGCATTGAATAAGTTTAAGTTTCTTAGAAATATTCCGTATTTATTATTTATTACACGTGTACACGCTTCAACGTCTTTCTCTGATACTGTAGCCAACTTCTCTTGTTTAAATAAACATGTTCTAAATACGTCAAATTAGATGTAATAATTCTGACGAGTTATATGTAGATAGAGCGTGAACACGTGGAAACTAGAATTAAACAAAAAATTATAATGTTTATAAAACATGCGGAAAAAATCTGAAAATCTGAAAGTTTATATATAATTATGGAACTACTTAAAAATTCAAAAAAAAAATTTTTTTGAATATTTATTATATAAAATATTTTGCACACTAAATTAAAAAATATGTACATTTTTTCTCGAATATGTATCCTATTAGGATGAATCTGTTTTCAGCGAGATACAATATATAAAACAATTCATAGAATAAAATACTTTACATTCTTAGATTTTTGCGGTTATGTACGAAAGAAGACGAAACAAATCAATTTTAATTTGAATAAATTGTTAAAGGTCTAGCATCAATTAAAAAAATCATTAAAAAAGCAGCAAAATAGAAGCTGTGCGTGCATCAGTATATTAAAGCATTTGAATACTTCTTCATTTTCCCTTTGGCCTTGACCACGTTAACCACGTAGTACCGCGCGCACTCTTCGACGAAGAGTATTTAAATATCGGATCGAACTTTTGCACATTGTGTTGAGTGTGAAACTGTGATAAGCTTTTCTTTCTATACATCACCTGTGTCACGGCAATCTTTATGAGAGCAGCGACATATCTGCCTTTCTACATCAAACAACGAAGAGAACACAGATGTTATAGGAGGGTCCGCTCTGCACATGTATACATACCTTCTGACGTATGATGGTACACGGCGATATTCTAAGGTGCGTTTTTCATGATTTCGAGTACATGAATGTTGTTTTTCTTATTGAGATGATTTATGTAGAATAAAATTTTTACATATTTGGAAACGATAAAATAATAACAAAATACAACATTTAAGGGACAAGTTTTTGACTTATTGCAAGGAATAGTTAAATTATGAACATTTAAGGGATAAGTTTTCGACTTAATGCAAGGAATGTTTGTCATTATTTCTTTTTAATCCGTCGTAAAAAAAATATAATACGTCAAATCATAAAGTTACTTAAAACTCTCAACGAGGCAAATATTTTGGCGTCAATCGCTGGTGTTTCTATTTTCACACGGATGCCATAATAAAACAAACCAATTACTACACTAGTAAATTTCAACAATTGAAGGGGAAAATAAGACTTAGTTATTTAAGAACGATTGTTTAAAGTATTTAACTCGTACTCTCACTGTCATTTAAATTTATATCACAAAGCAAACGACTGTTGAAATTCCAGTGAATTCATTTTTACTCCCTTTATATTAACTCATGGCGTCTGCTTGCTTGCCGTCAACAAAAACTTTGGATCGATTTTTGACCCCTTTCCCGTGATCCAATCGAGCTGAAACTTGGCAAGCAGACTTGTGGTAACGATCAAGAAGATCTATCAAATTATCGTTAAAAAAAAAAAAATTATAGTATAATTTCGGATTTTTAGAAATTTTATTGTTTTTTTTCAAATTGGAATCATTAGAAAAGTTTGATTAGCAACGCCGCGGCGGGCCGATAACGTCGCGGAATATTTTATAAATTTAAATTACTCCGTCGGTATAATAGGTACATCACTACGAATTTCGAAAATTTACATAACAATTGGTTCACAGATGACAGCAAAATTGGGTTTTTTGGGAAAAAATCAAATAATAATTTATTTCTTTCAGATTTCTGCTTAGTTTTGAAGAATTTTACATTACTCAAATCTGATTCTGATTAAATCATTTGACGCTGGAAATTCATAAGGTACGATATTGATGATAATTGAATCTATCGAAATCTTGACATCTCAATACATCTGACATTTTAGAAATATATTAAATTTCTGTAAGTTTAGTGTTATGTTATATGTTTTAATTCGTCTTAAATTATTGTTATATTTTACAAAGAAAGGGAGTATAGTAAAAACTTGGTTTTTATGGGTTACTTTTTTATAATGTAATTTTCTTCTTAGGTACTAACCAGTGGTGTAGCAAAAAATTGCCTGGCC